>JAPMNZ010927867.1:0-13536 GCA_029875035.1 Pomatoschistus microps | reverse complement strand
CCCTGATGTCGGCCACAGATGTTGTGGTGAATGAAGATTGTATGTTGTACATAAAGTGAGACTACACTCCGTGACAGACGCAGTTGTTTGTTCCTTCATAGACTCGGGGATTCAGGTGAATCATTTGGCCTATACAGTATTGTACGAATGACATGCCTTTTCTGATCTATACTTTTGTGGTACTTTTGTAAATAAAAATGCAACTCTAATATAAAATGCAATCCTCCGATGGAAGTGCTCGCCACATCACTGATTATTCTAAGAAGTGCATTCATAATTGTACAGAGTTCAATTTATGTACTATTCTCTTTTTGGGTAATCTGTGCTAAATGCTCGTTTGTGTGATCAGAGATGGTTTTTCATTACTGTTCTCTGTTGTTTTTGTGTTCCTCATTGTGTAAAGACGTTGACCTGTGTGCTGTGGAATGGGTCACAGCCTGAGGTGAGAGTGACTAGCAGACTATCAGCATGTGCTCAGAGCGCTGTCCAAACCAGGGGCAAGTCGAGATAAACCTCATAGTCTTGTGACTATATTATGAAATGACTTTGTTCTGAGATAGATTCCAAGAATTACTTCTGCCATGCCCATTTTCAATAGTCTTTGACATTTTAATTTTTAACTTTTATTAGCTTATAAATGTGAATTATTACATTTTCTTAGGCAAGGGATAAGGTCCGTTAAAAATAGAAACTAAGTAAGTTTTATATGCAATGAATTAAATTCTCTGTTATAGCACTATACAAACAAGTGGATCCATTATTCGAGATCAATCAATTATTAAAATATTTGTCAGATAGTTTAGAAATCAAATTGTATTTTCAACCATACAGACAGACATGCCATGAAGAAGTTTTATGACTCAAACTAACCTGTAATCACAATGGAATAAAAAAAAAAAAAAGATTCACATAACCAATTTTATTATAACTTGTTCTTAATTTTGTGAGGGGGGTCTACTTATTCAGCTTTTTCGTGTTGGATACTGATGTCAATACTGTCATTATTCTGGTCAGATTCATTCAAGGACAGACCACAGAAACAAGTGCTTTTTCAGAAATTGTAACATTTCTATTTTTTTATTGTGGGCGTCTATAATGCTAAGTAAACCCCCCCATATTGATCAATCTTGATCCATTGTTTTGACATAACTGTAAATATAATATAGTAAATCCAATTACTTAACCTTATAGATGCCCACAAGAAAGTTCAATGTATTTATTTTTTCCAATCTTGATCTGCTCCTCTTCTTTCATGCTCGTGATTTATGTCCCTCAATTTGAGTGCGTGTGAAAATGCAACAGTAATGTCAAATTACAGTAGATGTCAAAGTGCATATTTTCTTTCCCTCATTCTACCAATAAATAATTTTTTTCTTAGAACATATTTGGAGAATTTGTAGGATTTTTAGTGGTTGCTATAAGAGTCTTGAGGAGAAAGAGGAAGTGTGTTTTTGGCAGGAGCTGCGGCCCTCTTGTCTTGAATGTCCAGACATTCTCAGGTGCCATGGTTACAGGTACTGCCCCCACTTAATCTGCCACACCCAACCACTGTGGATTCAGGCAAAACTCAATGTCTCGCTCTCAACGTTTATTATTGTGGGGATGGATTATCAAAATGTTGCTTCTGACTTTAATAAAGAGATTGTTATCGGCAACACTGAGCTATAAATGTACATCTCCAATCATGAGATTCTTTTTACTTCTTTCTCTCCAGTTCAGGACCAAACCATTTTTGGAGGTGTTTTTACTTGCATTCGGTAAATTTTATCCCACAAGGCCAATAAAAATGAGAAGAAAGAAGTAATCAGATGCACGGCAAGTCCCTGTTTTGCAATCTGTGACTGGTCCAAAGACCTTCAGAATGAAAGTAGATGGATCTGGCTGGCCATACTGTTTAATTAGAGGGATTTTGGCATTAAATATTGCAGTTCACCACCTTGCCAGCTCCCAGAAGTGTTGCAGATATTAAAAACTATCTTTCGGACCACTCCGATGATGTCTGTACAATATATTATAAAATTGATTTACATTACTTGATTACTTCCAAGGGAAATTCAGACTCTCCGGTGCTATGGGGCATTTATCTGGGCTTCCTGGCCTTCCTCACTTCTCCATTAACCTTCCAGGGGCAGCAGCAGTCGCTCCTCTCCGCCACGCTGTCCTCAGAGCACCCTCTCGCAAAGCCCTACCACTGCTACTGCGGCCGCGTTTCTCATCAGTCAAATATTAATTTGCATCTTTGAATTTCTGTTTTTAAAAAGTAGTTAAACAAATATTACACTTACAATCTTTATTTTATGGACTACTCTGAGAACTTTGTCACTACACCTCCACCTCATTAAAAAAGTTTCCTTCAGTTGTGTTTGTCCAGTTTAACTTTTAAATTAATGTTTTTAATCATTTTAACACTTACTCTGTTAGAGCTGCAGCCAATGATATACCTTTTTGTAGGTATAGTTATTTGTGTTCAACTTCATCCTACTCCTTTTTCAAGTAACAATGAATATTATGCTTAGCTCAACTAACAGTGTTCCTACGAGCACTGTTTGCTCTTCTTTTGTTTTTGTTTTTTTGGTTTGTTATTGTTGTTGTACATGATGTACACTTTTTCATTGTTTGCTTGAAAAAAATGAAAAAATAATAATTATTAGAACACTTGGCGTTTCTGTTACATCGCAAATATCCCACATATTGAGTTAATAATGGGAATGCAAAGACAAAAGCAACACAACGTTACAACTTTGACTGAATGAATAAATATAGACAGTTGACTTGCTAAAACTCTGAAATAAACAATACAAAGGATTATTAGTAAAAAGAATATTGAAAATGCCGATTTTAAACCAAACATTCTTCATGTAATTAATAATATATTTTGAACACCACCCTCCATCCAAAAAAAAACCAAAGGATTATAGCGCTGCTGAACCGTGGAGTTGACTGTTGGAATGAGTGTTTTTGATGCAGAGTCTGGGTGTTAGGAGCAATGTGTGGGATGAATCACAGTTGCTGGGGTGTCTTTAGTCGACAACAAGGTGTATATCATCGAGGCCTCTGCCCATCTCCTAATCCTCTCTCTATCCCCCGCCTTTGCGCCTCTTTCTCCTCAGGCTGCGGGTGTAATATCTAGCCTGTCCCAGACACATTCATCTGCTCCTTCTTACAGATTAACATTGGAGTTCAGGGCTTTCACTTTTTAACCGAGGTCGGATTTGTGCGGCAAATTCTTATAAGGACTTTGAAACCGGTGCGTAAATGTTGGATGAATCTTCAGTGCGGCCTTGGAACAGAGCTGTGGTGACTGTGGTGTGTCCAGGAGATGCATGAAGAAGATTTGGTATGTTCCTGTACAAAGCTCTTAAACACAGAGATGAGGAAGACATCCAGGTATGCAGTCATTGGTTATTGGTCATTGCTTCTTCACACAAGTCGCTTTGTTGTCGTTAGAATTCTCTCCTGCATAGCAACGTTTCATAAAAGACATTGCGCTGCTTAATTAATGTTAATGCTTTGTTCATTCCTTCTGGTTTTCTTTCTTTTTCTTTACTTTTCAGTCTTTTTTTATATATATACTTTTTGCGAGTGTGAAGTTAAGAAATCTTTTCAGAGTGGAGGGGCCGTCGACCCTGATGATTGTTAATGTTCTTGTTTAAAAAGCAAAAAGCCTGATGCAACGCGTAGAAGTTTGCGTCCTGTCAGCGTGTCCTTTTGGATTGATTTATAAGAAAGGAGTAAAATGCATCTTCAGTGTGAATTTTATGTGTTTGTTCTCTGAACTGATGGAACCTGCAGGTTTCTTTTTGTATTTAAGAAGATTAGTGGCACTAATCGCTCTCAAAGGCTTTCTGGAATGTCAACTTGGAACAATAAGCATTATTAAATTCCTGTGGCATGAATCTTAAGAACACATTTTAATCTGTTCAAAAGTAAAAAACCGTAGGATTAATTCATGCTTCTGTTCTGTATGAATCAATGCGTCTGTATGAGTTAGTCGGGTTGCTCAGGAAATATATGCGTAACTCCAGTTTGTCTGCATAAATCAAGCTTTTTCAAGTCTGTTAACCATCCTGGTACTTTGACTTTCAAATTATAGGTATTAACTACTAATACCACTAATACCAGTGAAGAGAAGGAAAAGAGGGGGTTTTTTTCTCCCCTCAAATCACACACACAGCTATAACCTTTTACGAAATGGGTCTAATTATGTTGTTTTTTAACTATTATTTGTGCCACAAGTAATAACAGAACAACTTTGTCCGAGTTATTATTCCACATTCAGCCCAAGCCAACTATATTTCCAATGTTGCAACAGATTTGATATCAATATTGTTCGCAGTCCTAGTCCTGGGGTCATTGTTAAAACATCTACATATATGTGAAAAATGTAATGTATGTGACTCAAGTTTGTGATCTTCGACAACACAAGTGTGACAGAACGTGATCTGGCTCAAGAAAGATTTTATCAAAATATGAGATCTCAGTTCTCTTTATCCCTCATCACATTAAAATGTACTGCATCGATTGCAATGTTCCATGTAATTTTATAATCAAAAATGTTTTGTTTTGGTGAAGTCAAAATATTTACTTCCACCCTAAAAGCATGTATAGAAACGTGGTTAGATTGTGTTAACGTGCCTTGTTTTTCCGCAGTCCCAGAAACCCTGGATCGAGAACACATTCAGCAAGCGGGAATGTGTGTATATGCTCACAGTGTCCAGAGACCCCCACAGGTATGTGACTCTACTCTGGCCCCTTCCAAGAAATACTGCAGTGTGAGATATGTAGCCACTCTATCACTTGGATACAAAGAGTAATTAAGTCAAACCACCACTCTCCTAAGCAAGGCATGTTCACATTTGTTTTTTATTGACACCACGGTTTTTGTTGAAACACAACTCACTTGAGGTATTTGACATGGCGATGACAAAATGTAAATGTACCGTTATGATTGACACGCCAAATAAGTTGGTCCTTCACAATAAGACACATTTGACTCTTTAATTTGTTTTAATTCATGACAAGTTTTCACACTGCACCTGGTTAAGCGTTTTAGTAAAATAGATTGGCATTGTTCAAACATGCTATAGTTGACTTTTTTTTGTACCTTTCAGATGCCTTCCAGGATGCCAGATTTGCAAACAGCTTGTTCGGTGAGCAAAACAAATTATCTTCCGCGTTGCACGAAAACTCAATCTAAAATAAAATGAGACTCCAGCAAAAACCAGCGCTACTTATTCTTCAAAAGGACGTATATCCCAATGCACTCCATGGATATGGATTGAATTTTCTCAATGAATTCCAAAAATAAAGTGAGGTAGTCTAGCTTTAAGGTCTATTTGAACCAAATCACAATTACATCAAGATTTCATTAAAAAGTAGTTTATTACCTTAAAGCTGGAGTACCTACCTTTTTGTATCATAAATGTATTTTGTTTGTCCCAACAGAAAGTCCTCTTTAAGTAAAAGATTATGAACAAGTCAGACCACAACATGCTGTCTTATCTATTAGAAAGAGGGCTGGTACTACTTTTCACTTAAAAGGTTGATCTAACAATTTAATACATGTTTTAAATACAAAACTAAACTAAAACTGTTCAGAGAGTGAGATACGAGTTATATAGATTTTATTACATAGTTCAGTTTGTGGTTTCAAAGTTGTCTTCTCCAGCTTTAGCCTTTCGGTGTTGCACTCACACGTTCAAACATAACTTACTCTTCTGTGTAGGTGCCACTGTGGGCGCCTTGCACGGCAACATGGCTTCTCAGTCGGCATTGCTTCCAAATATTCGGACGTGAGGTTGGGTGAGAATGGCAACCTGTCTGTGCCTGAGTTGGAGGAATGGTCAGTGGAGAAACACACAGAGGCCTCTCCCACAGATGCCTACGGAGTCATCAACTTCCAAGGAGGCTCTCACTCGTACAGAGCCAAGGTTGGACGGCTTTTACATTTGCATTTCATCCCATCATTTATTTCAAGCTTATAAATGGAAATCAATCACAGAATTTCCAGCAATTACATATTACACATGATGAACCTACATTACCTCTGTCTTAAATGTGGTTGTATGACTTCTAGTATGCACGTTTGTCCCACGACTCGCGGCCTGAGAACATCTTGCGACTGATGTTGAAGGAATGGCACATGGAGCTTCCCAAGATCTTGATCTCCGTTCATGGAGGAGTTCAAAATTTTGAGCTTCACCCTCGTATCAAGCAGGTGGTGGGGAAAGGCCTAATTAAAGCTGCAGTCACCACCGGGGCCTGGATTTTTACTGGAGGTGTCAACACAGGTACATTGCTGACTAAAAAGGTCTTATTGAAGGAAAGGCAAGGTCAGGCGGTCATAATGAGGAATTCACACATTCCACGCAAACGAGTTTCTTCAGTGCAGTGCGCTGATATTGCAGAACCTGTAATACTTGCCCATAAGCATATCATTTGGCTGTGTTTTGTGACTGAGGTGTGTCTAGAGCCGCAAAGAGCTGCTAAGATGCTGTGGTCTATTACAGTCTTTAAATCATTACTCATAGGGGCTATTTACCCAGAGCCAGTGATTACTCTAATGCCTCTTTGGCACCCAGGTCAGCTTGGAAGGGCTCACAAATTATTGCTGCATCTCTCTTATCCGTAAGTTTAGTTGTGGTTCAAAACAACTGTGGTGATTTTAGTCCACATAAGTTAATTTTGAAATTATAATTTATAGTAAACTACAGCTGGAAATGATACTTTCTGACTGCAGATTTGTTTACCTGGTTTATTGCACTAAATGTATTAGATCGATGTGGAAAGTTTGTAATAAAAGCTTAGAAATAAGATTCAACCTCTTCTTTTGGAAGTCTGAATAAGTTAACTTTGAGGTGGTTTAACTATATAATCTGAAGTCCAGGTCTCAGCGAGAGCTCAGCAAAGGAAAGTTCCAGCTGGGTGGTCATTGAAATTTTTTTTTTATATATATATATATATATATATATATATATATATTTGATATTCCTCCACAGGTGTTGCGAAGCATGTTGGAGATGCTCTGAAAGAGCATTGCTCAAGATCATCTAAGAAAATATGCACGGTCGGCATTGCTCCATGGGGAGTGATTGAAAACAAAGATGATCTCATCGGCAGAGATGTAAAACACGGCTTAATTATTTTTAAATGGTTTTATGCCATGTATGATATCATCCTTTTGTCATTATCTATGTCTCGGCTTTGATACCACAGATTATCGCACCCTACCAAACACTTCTGAACCCTCTCAGTAAACTCAACGTACTCAACAATCTACATTCTCATTTCCTCTTGGTGGACGATGGCACAGTGGGGAAGTACGGAGCTGAAGTCCAACTTCGTAGAGACCTGGAGAAGCACATCAACCTGCAAAGGATTCATGCTCGTACGATCACAGTTTGATAAGGCTAACATGATCAGCTCTGAAATGTAAAAAGATCTGTTGTTTCTTGTTTGATACGCAGGTATCGGTCAGGGTGTACCTGTGGTGGCCTTAATCTTGGAAGGAGGCCCCAATGTGATCCTGACCGTGCTGGAGTATCTCCAGGAAACTCCTCCGGTGCCGGTGGTGGTGTGTGAAGGGACTGGCCGTGCTGCAGACATACTGGCCTATGTTCATAAGCAGACTGAGGAGGAAGGGTAGGCACTGCTACAACACATTCATAATTGAGGTTTTACACTCCTGATTGTAGCCTATACTGAAATTATAGTTCACTTTAATGTTTATGTATGTTTGCTTCAGAAATCTTCCTGATGGTGTGGACACTGACATTATTGCAACCATAAAGAAAACTTTTAATTTTGGCCAGAGTGCTGCGGTCCACCTCTTTCAGAAGCTCATGGAGTGTATGAAGAGCAAAGAACTGGTAAATGTCCCGTATTACACTGAAGTAAATGTAGTGGTTTTTAAATGGTTTAGTATAATGATTTTTCAGGTGTTCAATCACTCTGAAAAATGTTCAATTCCCTAAAGATGTTGTTTCTCTTGAAAACCAGATCACAGTGTTTCACATAAGCTCAGAGGAACACCAGGACATTGATGTGGCTATCCTGAGAGCCTTGCTTCAAGGTTGGTAAAAGATTTACAATGAGTGTTTTATATAATGTAAAATTAGTTCCTTCATTCAAGTAAAAGTACACACTATGTTGGAGTAGTTTTTAAAAAGATTTCCCTTTATTTGAGCTCATAAATTGTGTTCATGTCATTCCCATTGTAAATAAGGAATGTATTAATCCCATAGTGAGGGAATTTCAATGTTACAACGCACAGTGCAAGATAGTGAAAGGTAGAAATGGAGCTAAAAAGCCTTGGAATGCCTCTAAAGTGTCTCAAATAAACTTAATTTGTAGATGTGTGAAGAAAGATGTCATTTGTGCTGAGATCTGATAAAATGTCACCTTTTTTAGATGAGGACTAAGCAGTGATAAGAAAGCTTAATAAAACTGGGTTCAGTTCTTCTTGTGAGTGGTACGATTGCACAAATGTCTTCTCAATGTGCTTATGACTGTCCACACACGACATACAGAACTTCTGTTTGTGTTTATTCAATCTAATTATTAACTCTTCCTAAAATACTAGTGTTCTTTACTGGGTTTGACCCCCACAGACAGAGGTCACTTCAGTAAAACAGTAACACTTCCTCCAACTATTGGTGAATTGAGAGATGATAGATGACCTTCAATGATTGACCTGCTGGATGAGAAATTCAGTTTTATCATTGTAATTTACATGTCATGAACTCTCATTCAACAACCAACATGTACAAATATTTCAGGTACAAATGCATCTCCCTTCGAACAGCTCGTCCTGACGATGGCCTGGAACCGTGTGGACATAGCCAAGAATCATGTGTTTATTTATGGACAGCAGTTAATGGTACGTTTCTGTGTGAGCATGTCTCTCAGTCTCTGGGGAGATTTGTTTAGTTTTAGCTTCAAATCCTTGGAATTACCCAAAAGCATCAAACTGGGCCAAGTTTCCCTGAACATGAACAACAATTCTCTGATGGATTAAACTTGCAAATTATTAAAATGTAACTTTGAAACATTACTGGATACAGCTTTCTGTTGTTGCAGGTTAGCTCTCTGGAGCAGGCCATGCTGGATGCACTTGTGATGGACAGGGTGGAGTTTGTCAAACTGCTTATTGAAAATGGCGTTAGCATGCATCGATTTTTGACAATCAATCGACTTGAAGAGCTTTACAACACTGTATTAAATATTTTTCTTTGAACATTTTCTGGAGTTAAAAAATTGCTCTTGGTTTAATTAGACATTTTATTTTACAGAAACAGCCCCCGAACAACCCAACTCTTTTGCACCTGGTTCGGGATGTGAAACAGGTTGGTGTTTTGCATCCAATTAACATTTTCTTTGAAGAAATGCTACACAATTTATCGATTTTATCTTTTAACCCTTTCAGAGCCATCTCCCTCCAAACTACAAGATCACGCTTATAGATGTGGGACTGGTTATTGAGTACTTGATGGGTGGAACTTACAGGTGCAACTATACTCGGAAAAGGTTCAGAATCATTTACAACAATCTCCATGCCAACAACAGGGTAAGAGTGTCTGCTGCTTCATTGTTTTTGTAAAATGTGATTAATTACATCCAATGTTTTGGCACATGCAGCGGTCTGGGCGACACATGCCTGGTCCTGGTTCCCATTTGCGAAAAGGTCACGAGTCTTTTAGCATGCAAGCTGACAAAAAGGAAAAAACAAGACACAACCACTTCATCAAAACTGCACAGCCATACAAACCAAAGGTACAGCTTTGTTGGTGTATGTTGAATGTTCATTGCCACTACAGGTGAACCCATTTAAAATATTTACCTATTTTTAGCCGGAAACTTCCATGGATCAAAACAAGAAAAGAACCAAGGAGGAAATTGTAGACATTGACGATCCAGAGACCCGGCGTTTTCCTTACCCTTTCAATGAGCTTCTAGCGTGGGCGGTGCTTCTGAAGAGGCAGAAAATGGCTTTGTTCTTTTGGCAACAAGGAGAAGAGAACATGGCTAAAGCTTTGGTGGCCTGCAAACTCTGTCGATCAATGGGCTATGAGGCAAAAAAAAGTGACGTTGTAGATGACACATCTGAGGAGTTTAAGGAATATTCCACGTATGTTAATCATACATTTAGTGCGTTTTGTTAGTTGCATCACTGTTTTCATATGTATATGTGTCTGTTTTAAGTGAGTTTGGAACCCTGGCTGTAGATCTGCTGGAGCAGTCGTTCAGACAGGATGAGACTATGGCCATGAAGCTGCTGACTTATGAGCTCAAAAACTGGAGTAATTCCACCTGTCTCAAACTGGCCGTGTCCTCCCATCTTCGGCCGTTTGTAGCTCATAACAGCACACAGATGCTGCTGTCCGATATGTGGATGGGGCGACTAAACATGCGCAAGAACTCCTGGTACAAGGTCCATGAGCTTTTTAAAGAATAATAATGAGTGAACTAATGCTCAATGTTCAGTCTTAAACATGTATTTACAAGCCTTTTCCACACTTTATGCATGCGCAGGTGATTCTGAGTATCTTGGTGCCTCCTGCCATCCTTTTGCTGGAATACAAATCCAAAGCTGAGATGGCTCACATCCCTCAGTCACAGGATGATCACCAGATGACAATGGAGGACAGTGAAAGCAATTTCCAAAACATTGTTGATGACATTCAGATGGTCAGTGTCTATGCTCCTCAACATGTATGTTGTTTGAATAGTTATAAATATCTAACAAGTTATTGGTATCACTTTGCAGGATGTGTTTAAAGAAAGCAGAGTGCATGACCACATGGAAGTAAAACATGAAGTGGAAACACAAACTCGCCCCAGAAAACTTCCATTAACTAGGAAAATCTATGCCTTCTACCATGCTCCCATTGTCAAGTTTTGGGCCAATACGGTATGCAATACACACCTATTGTTTTATGTTGCCATAACAAGTCATGTTCACATGTTTAACATGGAAACTACTCACCTTTGTTTCTCAGTAGTATTTTTCCTGTGTAACGTACGTGATAATTGTACAATAGTCGCCACATCGGGTCACTGGAATCCATCTGCACACTTTCTCACATGCATTTGTGCCTGAGGCACGTTCACATGAAGCCTGCTGCATTTGTGTTTCCAGGAGGAGGTGGTTGATCAGGCTCTTGGACTGTGATGGTTGTTTAGATTGTAGATATTATCTTGGAGGTTTGAGCTTATTTAGCGTGTGTCGTGACTTTACATTAATACCTTTAACAAACATGGCCTGTCAACCCCCTTTTTTCTTTGATTATTATATGCTTTTCAAAACCGCTTGCCTTTTTAGTGGTCGCTTGATTGTTTAGCAGGATATTTTATAACCAAGAGAGTTATTTGTTTGAAAGCATCAGTGAAAGTTTATATCATCTACCACACAGAAAATAAAGTTGGCGTCTATTGAGAGACAGCCCTTAAAGGTCATATATTTAGCTTTTCTTAATTTTTCACATTCCATCCTAAGCACATGTGTGATAAAAATGTTGGGGATACACCTTGCAACACTCACAACTTGGAAATTATTGCAATGTTTTTGTCGCTGTCAATATCAGAGAAACATCATAGAAGCGAACACAGTGGTAGCGGGTCCATATGCAGACAAAGGCTGTGAGCGCTGAAACGCAGATTTGTTGCGGACTTCAAAGGCAGATCTTGTGAATAGAAAGTCCAGCTACACTCGTGCATTCTTCGCCTTTGGGTCTTAACTTGGGTGTCCAAGTTGACATGATGCTATTGCAATAGCACAACAACAGCATGGAAGCGAACACAGTGGTAGCGGGTCCATATGCTGAGACAGCAGTGTGCTGATCGTTGTTTTGGTTTCTCTCTCCTGTCAATCACTTCCTGGAGGCAGGGCTTCTGGAGCTCAACCTATTTGTGAAAGTGTGCTAGTAACAAAGTGAATCAGAGAGCAATCTTTGACATTAATTCTCGAGAGGCACAGAAATGACCTAACTATAGCTCCAGGGAATCAATAAAAAAACTACTTTGGGCATGTGCATGAAGGCCAAATAGCACTGGAGTCATGTTTAAACCAGAGAAGAGTGAAAAAGCGTAATATGGGACCTGCACTGCTCGCCACCTGCTGAGTTCAGGGAACTCTTCAGTCCATTCAATACTCTGGATTTGTTTACCTTTTTAAGGGCCTCAGCTAGCATTTCTCAAAATATTTTTGAAAATGATAACTTCTGCACTTCACCACATTAACTCACACACAGGGTTTGTACAGATCCTTGAAAGTCGAGAAAATGCTTGAATTTCAATAAGGTGTTTTCAAGGTTTGGAATATGCTTGAATTGTGAACAGAGAGCTTGAAAAGGCTTAATTTTCTCAAAATGTACAGATTTGATACAACATCAGGACTAAATGCCACAAGAAATAGCACATAGTACATTAAAAAAAATGAATACCTATGAAAATGCGCGTCACCAGAGAATGTCTCCGGTGCACGGTGACAGTGCGTACGTCCATGCTGAAATTAACCTGTCAGGTTGGAAATTATAAGTACAAGGTTTGGTTACTGCTGAGATGGATACTGCCCGGTCTGCAAAGGAGACATCAGTGATACACAATGAGCGCCACTTTCAGTCAAAGATAATTAACAAAGTTATTGCTATCCTTCAACATGAATAACCATAAGCCTACACCTGTCCTTCTCAAATAGTGGGACTCGCTATTCTGCGTTCCACGTTCTGACCCCGGAGTAATTGCGGCCACTCAGTCAGTAGTGAATGACAGCAGCGCCCGCCTCCAGACGGCGTAACCTGTTTGCAAAACCTGTGCACGCGATAAATACACAGCTGTAAGAAACAGAGCTGGATTATGACAGAGCCTCAAGAAGTGACCGTGTCTCCCCTGTGTCTCCTCCTAAAGCACTGAAACTAAAACGCTAAAAAAATTAAATATGGGTACCTACATTTTCCCTTGCATTAACAATGCACCACATTGTCTTATTGTGTATTTTTTGTTGTTGCTACTTGACAAACTATAACTGGTCCCACTGTTAATTATATTTTAACTGTTGTTTTGTCAGCTTTTCTACCTTGCCTTCTTGATGCTCTACTCGTATGTGGTCTTGGTCAGGATGCCTGAGCAGCCTTCTCCTCAGGAGTGGATTGTTATTCTCTACATATTTTCATCTGCCATTGAAAAGATTAGAGAGGTAATCAGCCTTGTGTGTTTTCTAGCACATTATAATCTATACATTTCTAACTTTATGTTGTGTTTTTTTTACATTTAGATGTTCATGTCTGAAGCTGGCAAAATAAGTCAGAAGATAAAAGTGTGGTTTGGTGAATATTTTAATCTGTCTGACTTTGTGGCAATTGTGACTTTCTTCATTGGCTTTGGTCTGAGACTGGGAGGTGGCGAAGCTTTTGTCCCAGGACGGACAGTTTATTGTCTCAATATAATCTTCTGGTATGTGAGACTGCTTGACATACTCGCTGTCAACCAACAGGCCGGACCCTATGTCACAATGATCGCTAAAATGGTGAGTATATCTTT
>JAPMNZ010927856.1:0-14867 GCA_029875035.1 Pomatoschistus microps | reverse complement strand
GTCCTGTTCTGTCTCTTGTGTGTCCCATATTATCATTATTATTGATATTAGATTCACCATTTCAGGTGATTTAAAATGCTTGCATTTTTCAAACAGCTGTTTGCACTGTGCTCCTGAGCACAAACTGTGTTGTGGATTTGATTTGAATGAATCTGGCTGCACTGGTGTGGATCTAACAAACATACTGTGGCTCAGGGAAAATGTTCTGTCACAGTTGAAGCAGCTCTGGTTCTGCTCTGGTCTCTGCTCCGCACAAGATAAATCTGAAGCCAACAGCCGGAGTCAGCGTGACTGATTCCTTTGATTTGGTGTGAAAAGCTCCTCCAGGGTCGATGAAAACAACAGAGAAGCTTCAAACGCTGCACTACATACGTGTAACCTTTGTGGATTCTGCTTTTTCTTAAATGGTCTGCAATATTGCATCCAACTCTTTAGATCGTCATGCTTGGATCTACTTTAGGAAAGCAACACATCTGTGCAAAAAATAATGTGTACTGGTCATGTCACTTGCCTGCCTACATGGACGCTCATAGGAAACATATTTAATACCACTTGGCTGACGATGTCGGGCCCCTGTGTGGAGCACTGCAAGTTTCTCCCAGTGTCGGGGTAGGTTTTCTTTGGGGGCTACAGTTTCCCCCGCAACCCAAAACATACACCATGACTAAAATCCTCCAGCTCTGATAGTCCTGACCAAGATCAACATCTGGAGATGGGTCCTGACAGAGACGCTAGTGGGTCAAATGCAGAGCATTTACAAAAGAGGATAACATATTACATATTTCACAAAATGATTATGGAAAATAAGAGTTGAAATAAGTCTTTTCTGAGATATATCACATTTTATCAACACGATGTTGTTGTTAAACCTGAATTTGCACAAATACAATGTGAAATTCACTCATTTAAATGTAATTTCACAACATTCTTTAGGTCAAATGATAAAACTCTGCATCACAATACTGACCCCAGTGTGATGTGAAAAAGGATCTCTTACCTTCCTGAAAAAAATACAAACTTTCAAACCACAAAAAAAGAGGACCCTCTTAGCTCAAAGCATCAAAGAGTGACAAAATATACGAAGGAGAACATGTTTTTTTCTTGTGATCTGATTTTCCAAAACCTTCCACTGGGACAAACAAAGCTAGCTTTAATATAAACCGTATTCTTGATATAAAATTTAAATGAGACATAAAATAATAAATACGCCAACCTCTTTGTCATATTTCTTGGATTGATAGAGTTTCTTTGGCTTCCATGTTAAGACATCTTTCATCAGCACAAATTATGAGCTGCAGACAGCCACACCCTCCACAGCCGGAGATCTTTCCCAAACTGTGAGCCCACATCTGGAGTGACGTCAGCCCCATAGCAGGCCTGCAGACACCGACCCTGCACTGATCTGGCATGTCACGTTACATTACACACAAATAAACCAAAGCGGTGTGAACGTGCACATTTACAGTCCCGATCAAGTAATGACCACAACAAAAAGGTCAGTGTCGCAAAGATTGATTGCTCAACATAATGTCTGCAGTGGAGTTCTCAGTTTAAGTTTCACTATAAGTAAGTCCCTGTAACGATGTCATTTCTCTTTTGATATCCTTACATTGAAATATGTTTTGATTGCCTGGACAGAATGAGTCTTGTAAAAGTAAAATTTGAATACATCAGACCACAACATGCTCTCTATCACATTAGAAACATGTGACTTGTTGCACATGTTCTCCACTATTTTACTCTGATTTGACTCTCTCTTTTTCACTTTTCTGTCAGAGTCCAAAAAGGCATGCATTCAACAAAATTCAATATGAAAACTGTAGTGATAAACCCAAACTAGTTTAAAGGAGCAGCATGTAAAAATCTGGTTAAAAAAGGTAGTGCAACCTCTCCCACTCTCCCTGACTCAGGTTGCCAGATATGCAGACGAATCCAGGTGGGACCATAATATCTGAATAAACAAGAGTTATGTCAACAACAAATCAATAACCAACACCTTTTTCACAAAGATAGAAATCCTGGTTTCCATGTTACTTTACCAGTGAGATTAGGTCGGCGCAGTGGGTTCTGGCAACCCGGTTCACGGACTTTCTGATTGGTAAAACGGTAGAGGGCAGAACATTAAAATGAAAACAATAACAACAAATACGAGCTGTAAAACCAAATTTGAAATCCAAATATCTCGGCTGAACTTCTGTTAAAGAAGTATTCAAAAAGAGCCTTTTTACATAATAGGGCCATTTAATGATGACTTGACATGAAAATCTTAAATATTGCTTCTTAGATAAGAGTGAGCAATAGTTTCCCAGATTTTAGAGTTCAACTTTTTGTAGTTTGGAAGTTAGGTATCCTAACTTTAATACTAAAATGGTCGTTGTAACAGAGAGATTTGAAAAAGCAACATTTTATGATCAAAACAGACCACAACATTCTCTCTTTATCTTATGACAAAACTGTTTTGAGCGAGAACTCAACAAATTTTATTACATAGTAAAATCTTTAAAAGTTATTACTCGAGCTCTTTAAGTAAAATAATATCAAATATCACAATAAATGACTCAAATCAACAACACTGCAATAGATTGAGCATACTCCTGTGTTCAGCAGAAGGGGGGTCGTGGATTGATTTCATGTTTATTTTAGGGGTCCCGGACTAAAACGTTTGAGACCCTATGTAATCTTAACATTCTTAATTCTTACACGAAAGCATTTGTTCTTACTATTTGACACGTCATATTTGCAGAGCTTGATCCTGTCCTCCAAAGCCAAAGCGCTGTGAGTGAAGGTCCCAGCAGAGGCGGGGGTCCCAGCCTGAATGGACCCAACAGGGGGGCTGTGTGTTTATCTAACAGGGGTAAAGACAAACAAATCACTCCTCTCTTGTTATTGTGAAGAGCCTGGGATTTCACCTGCAGTTGGGCTTGTTAGTGCATAATTAGTTTGGTATTGATGTTATACCAACAGGCTGAGTGTGACTAAATCAAGAAGTCATTGATTTTCAACTGTGCATGAAAAGGTTACAACAGGTCAGAAATATAACGTTTTTGAAAGTGCACTGTTGAATTTGTCTCCCTGTTACCTGCAATAGCAATACAGATCATTGTGATTCTGATCCTTATGACTTGTAATGTAAGGGGGGCAGGGGGGCAGTGCAGTAAAAACATCTGGCAAGTAATAACATCTCCATGACAACAAGTAATAAGTCGCGCAGTGCATCTTTAAGTTAACCATAGAGAACAAGAGGACTCCCGTAGATTACAGAAAATGGTCGTATGCATAAACGTGTTGCTTTTATATGTTCCCATCCATGAAGCAGTAGTGCAGAAATCACTGAATGGGTTAAATTTGACTCATGGCTTTGAGAAAAAGTAGAAAAATGACTCAAATTCCTCCGCCGCACTGTGGGTAAGAAGAAAAAGTTCGTCATCACTGTAAAATGCTTTCTATTCTTAATCAGAACGTGAATAATAATAAAATAATACAAAAGCGTGTAAAGATGAGTCATTACTTTGCGTGAAGGTTGAGGTTCAAAGATCTCAGGGTGTGGATAGGTCCGCGCAGATCGGGGCGGAAGGATATCTTTTTTGTTTCTTCAGATTTGAGTGACTTCAGTGGGTGACTGCTGCGCGCACCGAGCTGTCTCCAAACCCACACACGCTGTTTTAAAACTTTTTTATGCTATTTTATCCTCAACTGCGCGCAGAACACAGAAAGGATACCGTTTTACATGTCTTAGACGTCCCTGGAATGTGTCTTTCATCACTTTTTCAGCCGTAGTTTTCTTGTTTTTTGTAGCAGTAGGACTTAGAAAAACTTTCCGTCCCCGGAGACAGCTCAACTTTGGGCTGGCGACCTTATGTGGATTTTAAAGAGAAAATGGAGCTGCTGCTCGGTTTCTCCTCGGGAAAATCACTGATATTTGTGGCCTTTCTCGTCCATGTCTCTTTGGGTAAGTTGATATATGATTCTTTTGTCTATTTTATACGTTTTAAACAAATAGAGGCTAGAGCTTGGCTGCCCGTATCTCTGCGCAGCGAACCGCGCGCACCGCTGCACTAGCTTACATGCCTGTAATATGCTTTAGTAATAATGCTTTACTTATACACTATGATCTGTATACGTCCATGTCTGGAATTACTCCTAGAATAGATCACTGTAACACTGTAATTAACTGAATTTATGTTCAAGTTATAGAAGACGCAACATTTATTAACAAGCTACATTTTTACGTTCTGTCTATCGTTCATTTAAGAAAGGGTCTCGTCCCATTCACTTTAGTGTAGACCTACATTGATACGTGTCACTTAATACTAGTATTAGGTGATTAAGTAAAACTATAGATACACGCATAGAATCAACTCTGGTAAAAGCTGTAAAAGAAATGAACAACAACATATTTGTTTGAGACAATTTAAGCAGAAACATAAATGCTTTTAATGTATGCATCTTCAACATTAGGCTGTTGTAGAAAAATGTCATACTGGTAGAAACAATGGCAATAATTAAAACATGTATGAACATAGAAGCGTGGCTAACGACAATGAATAAATTAACTTAGAAGCATGGCTAATCACTCCAAACCATTGCCACCTCATTTTAAAATGGGGGACGTAGAAAGTACAGCTCTATACTTGGATTTTGAAAAAGAGTAACAGTATAAAAGTTGTCTAAAATTAAGTCAAGTGAAATAAAGATATCAGGGTGGAAAGAACTGTAAAATACTTAGTAACCTCTGAACCTAAACAAAAGAACCAAAAGCAAAGCATTGTTGCACTGTTGTTATGTTTTGGCTCAGTAACATTGTCATCTCTGCTTCCATCTCTGCTTCCATCTATGCTTTCATCTCTGGTTCTTCTTCTTCTGGGGCTGATCTGGACTCACACCTTTGGTACTGTCACATGTGTCACCCATTGTAATATTAAACAGATAATAGTCATAATGAAATACATTTTTCATCAACAGTTGTTTTAGTCATGCTACAGGCCTCTTGAATTGGCCTGACTGTCAGTAGTTGTGTGTGCATACGCTGTGAAGATTGTAGTTGATGGTGAGTGCATGACTTGTGGACAGAAAGGTTGCACAAAAAGGAGAAAACACAATGCAAAGTGCTTCAGGCCCAGTGCAAGGAGAAGCTCTGGAATGTAGTTTGTGTTTGACATTCCTCTCTCACACTAAGCACACAGTCACCATCGCACACCTAGCCGCCTATGGTTCATATACAGACTGGGAAATATATGCCATGATGAGCTCTGTGGGAAACTCACAATACGCACAATATGCAACAGTTATAGGTCCAAAACAAGGAAGAGAAACCTCTAACAGATGATTCAGTTTTGGCTTGGAATCACGATACTTGTATGTTCAATCCTTTGTTCTTGTGTTCAGCCTGAGCAAAAAGTCAAATTAGATTTTAACTCCAATGAACAGACTTGATTAGGCCTGTAGTTAATGATACTATTATTCTTTAATTTAATCGATTACTTGTATTGATAAACTTTCTCCAGCCCGAGACCTGATACTAAACACAACTTTTAACATTATAGTGATGATTCGGACATTAAGTTTTGTCGTCCATCCATTAGTGATTTCGTAGCAGAAAAGGTTCCAAAAGTTTCATATTGTGCCCATTTTCAGCATATCTAAAAACATACCAAATATTTTCCTATTCAAGACTAGACTAATACTTAGACAAATCTGTATCTATTATCATTTCTAGTAGAAGTATCATTCTTGATTTTCTACTGCCTTTGACCTCAATTGGCTCCAAACACCCTCTTATCACTTGAATTATTCCCCTTATGTCAGCATTACCAAGATGACACCAAAAATCTCACCCCTCTACAAAGTTTGCACACATTTCTGAATACCAAACACAACACTTTGAATCGTTGCTTGTATTTTTAGGAAGTGTGGGTGCCTGCCATCTTCTCCGCGGCACACGACTACAACTGTTGTCCTCTCAGTGTGGGCCGGCGGATGGCTGCATGTATTTACCCAGAGAACACAGCTGACTTGCATGTGCATATGTCTGAAGAATCTCACAACAGCCACTGAAGCCAGACTGGTGTGAAGTGTGTATTTTATTCGCCCCAGGACAAAGCTGTTTATTGAGCTGCCCACGTTAGCGACCAGCAGATCTGCCCACTGCCTCACAGCCGTGTTACAAATGAGACTGCACCCTCCCATTTCACTCTTTGATTTTATCCATTTGCTTTGTCTACTCCCTTGCAGTTACACAGATAAAATTGCCCCTTCTTTAAGTGCAGGGTCACTTTCAGTTCAACATTCTCCGCCCCTTTGATTAGTTGAATAAAGTTAAAACGCCAGACCTCACCACGTGCCAGTGTGGCGTCGGCTACAGAATAAGTTAGCCATTTGTTGCATAGTTGAAACACATGTACAAAGACAAGATTCAATTATAATAAGTCAAAATAAATGTTTCAGAACAAAGTGCTAAAGTCATTCTTATGAAAGAGGGTCTTTCATAATAGTAACTTCAGCTTTTAGTTAAATGGAGAAGTTTGTGTTGAAAAATTGCCATTACACAGCATTTATCAAAATGACTTTGAATGAGATGGATCTATAATGGTTAAAAGATGACCTTTACCGTATTGCAAAGATCTATTTCCTTGAATAGCCTAAAAGCTGCAGTATTTTAGCAACATTTTTCAAGCTTTCTGGAAACATTGCAATGTTAGACACCAGACAGGTGCTCATCAAAGACCGAATTTGAAACTATTAAAGGCAGAAGAAGAGCCTCTATGTAGACAGACCAGTTCCAATTGAGCCTCAACCATTCTACACTGGGATGTCTACATGAGCCTCGTTTCCACCAGCCCTACTTGGCCCTACTATACTCTACTCTGCTCTACTTTCCCCCGATTGGCTCGGTTTTTTAGTTCATCCCTGGATCTAACCAGACTGAGCTGATACTAAAGTGTCCTATCTTGCAGTCTGATTGGCCAGAGTGCAGGAAACCCCGAATACGAATTTGTTGTGGGTAGGTATCTGGCGTATATTACCAGATTCTAAATAGAATAGAGGCAACGGGGCATATAGAGGCTGTCCAACCTCAAGAGAGTCGCACTATACATGAACGATTAAGAATGGTGAGAGTTTTTTTCAGTTTCAGTTAGTAGAATTAATTAACTGATATTAATAATAATGATGATACTTGTTTTTATTCACTTTTTAACTTTTATTTGAGAAAATTGACCATTGAAGACATGAAAATTTTCATAATGCGAATGTGACCACAAAAAATGCGATTTGATTAATCTTGCAGCCCTACATATTTATTTGACTTACAAATGTATTGTCTCAGTTTAAGTTTAGCAAAAGCAGCTTGTAACTAGATAGAGAGAAATCTTGATTTACAAAAAAATGAAACGTGACCTATGAATTGTGGGTCACGTTAGTATATTAATCTAGATTTGTTTTAATTTTGTGCAGTGGCTTTCACAATAAGGCAAATGAGCTGTACACTTTATGATTGACTACAGGTCAGCTACAAGGTTACTATTTTTGTTTAAGAAAAAACATTGTTGTTTTGCTTGGCCTTTGAAAAAACGCTGCTCTTGGTTTTCCAAGATGGATGAATTATGATGCCTGTAACCTGTTAGTTTCATCAAACTCAAAAAGCCAGTTAAATGTGAAAACATACTGTACTCACTGATCTATCCAGGCTCTGGTCAATGCAACACTTGCCTTTCTTTAATCCTATAGATACTTAGAACTGGACCCAACAGTAAATCCTTTGCCATTTAATGATAAAAACACAGTTGAAGTAAGGATGAGACATGGTCGACATTCACTGGCACCAAAGGAGAAGGTGTTTGGAGGCTGTGAGGGTCGAGAGGATTACAAAGTGTTTTGTCTCCGCTGTTGAACAGGTTAGCAAATTAACAGGGAATTACTGCTGCCCGCATTCTTCAGCCAACACAGCCTCGTAATCCTGGAGACTCCTGATGAAACCAGCGGGTCACAGCAGGAAATCAAAACCTCCTAACGCTACAATCATTTTAGTAATAACACATGACAAGCTGACATATTGTTTTGGGGTTTTTTCACTAATTAACCATTAAAGTAAAAAGACAATCTTCAACTAATTAATCAACTAATTTGCTCTATGCCTTTTAATTCTTTCTGTTTTCCCATATAAGTGGTTGTAACTTAAATATATAAATAATTAGTTAATGAAAATTAAAAGTCACACAGCTTGAGTGCTCACTTCTATTCTATTTTTCAAAAATGACATTCAGTTTACATTAATAATACTGTTCAGATCTGGTCTTCTGAAAAGTCTATTGTTACTATCATACCATAATGAGCCTCTACATGATATTACATTGAATGCTGTAAAATACAAAAGAAAAACATCTTTTCCTACTTTATTTTGACCTAAATTTTTCTCCAAGACAAAGAACTGCAAGGCAATGACCTCTTGCACTTATTCTGTTGTGCTGCTGGGGATATTTTGACCTCCACACAATGCAAACTGTTGTTTCTTATTGACTTGTCAGCAAAACCAATAGTACAGCTCTGAATATTGTAGCATATGGACATCAATAGAAGAACTGGCTTACATAGATATCTATCTGTGTTCTACTGCAGTAAACCTGCAGTGAACAAAAGGCCACATGTAAATCAGGCTTGCTGTTGCTTTGAAATTCTTCAGTTTTGGTGGTTTTTGCCGTCATTCTACTTAAGAATCCTTTGTGGTTAAGTCACCATGTTTTGAGTAAGCCGAGCATCTCATTATAAACCTTCTACTACCTGCTCTCTTATGACTCTGTTTGAGTGGGCCAGTAAAGCTCCCCTCCGGGTGAAAGTATTTGGGTTGAGCCCTACACTCCTCCTTCTTGCTGGGCTAAGGGCATTTCATTGCGCATTTGTTTCCATGACAACTAGTTCGTTTAAGGTCCCGTAGGATCAAGAGAGTGGCTTGTAGGAAATGGACTCACTTCCTCGCTCGGTGCAAACAACTTCCTTTCTGTGCCGCATGGAAGTGTGCCAGCGTGCAGGCCGCTCATAATGACTTCCTCGTTTCAATCCGCAGCTATTAGCTCAAAGCCTGTGTATTTGTCTCTTCCCCTCGCAGCTCACTTCTCTCATGTCGTCTTTTTTTCTCTTCGCTACATGGCTGCGTTCTCCAGGGGCCCATTGTGGTGTCTGTGACAAACCCGTGGTGGGTGCAGAGGAGGACCAGGCGGACTGCCAGATGATTACAAACCACAATCTTGCAAATCACCTTCTGTCTCTTTTATTCAATGATGCATCACAGGCAGTATGGGAAACTATACGTAGTAGTGAGCATCCCTCTGAATATTGGTCTTAAACCCTGTTGCTTTTCACATAGAATATTTATGTATATTTTGTTCCCAAAGTATATCATAGGTTTATAATTAAACTAAAGATTATAGAACATTTTCAAGCTAAAACATCATTTTAAGGAGTCATACGAAATGGATTTGTCTACACTTTTATGTAGACATCCATTCTAGCTTTTTTAATCATGTTTGTGGTTGAAGTAAGTAAATAACTTCACATACAGAGTCACAAAGCGCTGTAGAATTGTTGTGGGCATTTGTCTCTCACTCCACACAGAGACGGGAGTGGGGTCGCTATACAGGAGATGCATGCTGGACCTATTGAAAATGTTTTAAGTGGTAACCAGAGAACCCAGAGGAACCCCATGCAGACACGAGGAGAACATGCAAATTCCACACAGGAAGGCCTGTAGGCGGAATTAAACCCAGGACCTCCACCGTGAAAAGTTTCATGACGTTGCCTCTTGTACTGTGACCTCACTGAGCCTTTGCAGGATGAATATACGTACGACAGTGAAAAGCAACACAATAGGGAAGTGAGAGTTCAAGAAGTTCAGGCACGGCCACTTAGTTCTATTTCTGAAGAAGTTTTTGTAAATATATTTGAACTGAAATAGTTTTGTGCTTTTGTATATTTAATATAATGGGTTGATCATCCTGCAAGAAAGTGACTGCTGTAGAATGTATGACCATGAATGTGTCTGCCATATGACTGGTTTAAACTGGCCTGGAGTTGGAAATATTCAGTGATGGTCTGGCTGAAGTATTTGGGATTTTCCAAGCGGCACCAGCAGCAGTAGCAGTAGTAATAGTAGCACAGAGAGGAAATGATTTTCTGTTGCAGTGGTTTAGGGGTATCAAAACAGTGGTTTTTTGGTATTTTTTCTAACAAACTATTAAAAATGGAAAGTTGTTTTGAGTTGGTGGACCCTCAAAACAGAACACATTTTCTGTTGTGGGATTGTTGACTCACACAATCAGTGCTTATCAAGACTCCCAGGCCTGAGAAAATACGGCTGAACAGAGCAGATCGATAGTGACGTGTGAGAAAAAGCAGGCAGGTATGCATATTGTTGATTTGACCCTTTGTAAAAACATCACTAATGAGTCACTAATTTGAAAGTATGGGGAAGATGAAGAGGAGGTTTGTGCTGTGTTTAAGATCAGTGCACTTGATATAAATCAAGGAAGGACTATTTTCTGTTTTTGTTTCGTTTTTGAATCAAATCGGTTGTTCAGTTTGCAGCATTTTTCATGCAGTGGCAGTTTCCCTTGACACTTGATGCCACTGTGCACTTAACGGCATGTGTGAGTGTGCACGCTCTTCTCTTGGAGGGATTATTTATTTCACAGTGGTTTATGTTAGACTATTCCATGTCTAATGGACTATGTCTGTGAGCTAAGACACAGTGTAGGCCTCCATATTTCAGCAGAATAAAGCCTGAACCGGCCTCTGTCACTGCTGTCTTCTGGGGACACTGGGATTGATCAGAGGACAGGAAGTCACACTGCTGCTGACTGAGCACACTTCCTGTAATGCAAGGCGTCCTATACGTTTTTGAGTAGGTTGTTGGTGTCTCTTTGAAGTCAGCTGACCTAGTAAAAGTACAGCACTGTGCCATGTATATGGGAGCTTTCTATGCATGAACGCTGAAAGTTAAATATTTGTCCAAATAATTGCATGCCAAATAATTGCATGCCACTGAAGTGTCTCAACCACACAACGACGGATGTGTCTGGTGATAGATGCCTCGTTGGTGTTAAGATAGTCAGACCTTGTTGTCTCGTTCAGGGCTTGTGTCTGTGACAGTCGGCGGTTCTTCGACTGTGATCTGTTCTTACTCTGTGCAGTGGGCTGGACCAGAAGTGAGCTGTAGCTTAATCTTAGGGCACGGTCACATGGGTTTTTACAAACAAACTAGGCCAAGCGACCCTGATCGTTGCCACAGGGGTGAAGTTAATACTAACTTCAGCGACTACCTCAGGGTTTGAGTTAAATTTCCGTTTCTCTTCCTGTTTACACTTGGCTACTGTGTGCATGGATCTCGACTGTGGCCGACAGCTCGAGCATGGATTGCGTTCTTTGCATCAGAGTCAATGTGAACAGGTGTGAGATGTGTCTTTCTCCAATGTGCAGCAGCTTAGTGGGTAACGTGTGTGTGCGGGCGCCTTGAATTAAAGAGCGTAAACACTAAGAAATGAACGAATGAGAATGAAAAGTGAATATACCGGGCTTTAGGTTGTGCATGTGACCTCAGCCTTAGCCCATCTCGGATAAAGAGAGGAGGGGGGCTTCACTCTTTATATTTAAGTTTCCTAGGACTATGAACTTGTGTGTGTTCTTGGTTAGTTTATTATTTGTCTGGTCATTGGTTTGTAACCCTGGAGTTGCTTCAGTCCTGCACCAGACCTGTCCACGTTCTGCAGCCGCTGCGTGGCCTTGGTCCTCGTTCTGTAGCTTAGGTCTGGGATCTATAGCCCGTCCGTCTGTGTGTAGCGGATCCCTCTCTCAATGTGGGTCTCCCCGAGGTTTCTCACTCTTCTCCCACTGGGTTTTAGAGTTTTTCCTTGCCGATGTAGGAGGGTTTGTCAGACTGTTAGTGTCTAACAAGAAGGACTGTGGTGATGATCCAGGACACTTTAACATTCTACAACATTTATCAACATTTATCAACATTCATGGACATTACTCTCTCCCTATGGACCAATAACTATGTGTTCTATATTTTTGTGCCTTAACTGTAGATTCTGTGTCTGATTTGGTTAAGTCCTCTGAGATGACTACAGTTGTGATTTAGGGCTATACAAGAATAAATTGTATTTTATTGTGTATTATTGTGTATACACAATACATGTGTGTTACATGTATTGTGATCATGTAACACATGTACTTGGTGATCATGTTCCAAGCACAGCATGTGCTTGAAACAGTTATACTGAAACATAAATATGTGACTTCCTAACTGGTCTGTTTTGTGTTGCAGCTCTTCAGTGTGTGGACAACAAGAAACCTTGTGTGAACAACGCAACGTGTGTGACCTTTAACAATGGAACTGGACACTGCCGGTGAGTTAGAACTTAAACAGTAAACACAAACATTGCATAAAAACTGTTCAAACACGGATTGTTCCAAGTGAATGAAAAACAGGCTAGAGCCCATGTTTTTATAAGAGCCCCAGCCTGTCCACGGGACCATGAAGTTTTGCTCAGACACGAAAGGGGAATAAAGGAGGACTCTGTCTGACGAGCTCATTGCCGCTGCATGGGAACAATATCAAAACACACTTTTCCACCGTCTAAATGTGATTTAGAAGAACTAAGTGGTTTCCATCGTTACACTGCTCAAAGGTCACCTCTGCCACAGAAAAGCTGAAACAGCTTTGTGCTGTAGTTAGATACATACTGTAGGAAAGAACGCAATATAAGACTATCATAAATACTATTTTGTGCTTACTTCTGCTTCTGCTGCTGTTGTGACATCATTGTGATCGATCAACTTGTTTGAAGAATATCTTTACTTCTCTGACAGCTTGGCCAGATCTGTAATTAAAAATGCTATCTGTTTAATTACTATGACTCTCCGGAGCCAAACTCCCCATAGAAAACATCAATAGTAGGTCATGAACCTGATCGTATTTCATTATATTTGATGTGAAACACACAGTATGTCTGTTCCCAGAGCTGTTGGAATTTCAACAGTGAGGGAGCAAGAGAGCAGCATTCCTTAATCAGCCTGATTGAAGGTCAAACTGCGAGAGCCGCAGGTGCAAACAGACGTGTTCTGAGCATCTGTGTTTGTGACAAAACCACCTGTGGCTCCGGGGTCTGTGGGACACTCACTCAGGCTGATTAATCATGAAGGCTCCGGTCATAGCTTCAGACCATTCAATCAAATCATTACATGGGCGGAATTGAAAATAATGTAATCACTAAGACATTTGATTTGATTGATTGTGTTCTGTATGCTTGTTTGTGTTTTGTTAACTGTTCATACAGTACTTGAGTGAAGTAAAAAAAGAAAAATTAAGTTAGAGAATTGCCCAGCCTTGGAGACAGAGAATGGTTGTTCCTTTAGTGCAGTCAGCTGACAGAGCGCAGGCCTGATGTTAAACTGATTCAATAGTCTGACATTTTTTTCTTTTCTCATGCAACAAGTCCTAGTACACACACACGGGATCATAGACACGCTCGTCGCTCCTGTCTCACTGCTCGGCGTTGTGCTGTGACTCAAAAGATTCATTGTATAAAAATCCAATTATGTGGTAGTTAGGTTCCTGAGTGTATTAAAGACAGCCGGTCGTGGGTAAACAGGCTCTATGGCTCTTCGCCTCCAGTGTAATTATCCAGCCAGAGGTCAGTGTTGAAGTGGTCAAACTATTTATGTGACACATCAAAATAAAACATGAGAAGTTTCAGCACAAAACCCGACAGACGCAGAGTGTTGTAATTAAAGTGTTTTGGCTTAAGAGCATGTTTTAATAGTCTACTGCCTATTGGTCCCAAGTGCAAGTTTCCCAAGCATTTTTCTAACTTGCAAGTGCTGCGTCAACAAAACAGGCGAGTTTGGTCAGTTTTGCTCTAGACTAACTTTTTGCAAACCCAAACATTGAGACAGTTTTATGTGCGACATGAACTCAGGTACCCCGCTCAGCCTGTGAAAATGTGTATGGCTGAAGAAGAGCATGGGAGAGGTTGAGTGGTTGCCTTGAAGGCTGGGTGCAGAGTCGTCCAACCGGTGACACAGCAAGCCTGCGCTCTGAGAAAGAGGTGTGCATACAACCGGATTAGTGCATGTCACTGGCTTCAAGGTATTTGTAACTTACATCATTGCTACTGGCTCACCACATGTGCATTGCAAAAATGCACAGAATCTAACCATGTTTCTCTTCGTTCTCCATAAGTTCACAAGATTTTGCCATATGCATCTTAAGATGATGGAGTAAATGAGTTGAGCCCTTTCTTTCATCACTGTCGCTTTTTCTACTTTTATGCCTTCAGTCTGAGGCAAAGACAGTGTGCTGTGTAGGCCTGCGTCTCTCTGATCTGACAGGTTGGATTTTGCTTCAGGCCAGACAGAGGAAGAGAAAGGGCCAAAAGAAAAGAGGATGTCTTTTTTTTGGGTAATTTGATGCAGAGTGCCTGGGAGCATAACTCCTTACTAATGATGAGAGAGCAGAGAAGAAAGAGGGGGGCAGTCTAATTTCCCCCATGCTACGCCTCCTTCATCAAACTGTCACTCAGTCATGGAGCCCCAAAGCTGCAGGGACTGGCCCCTCCGGCATGGCTCACCTGGCTACATTACCCCTCCCCCACAAACTCACTTTTGTCTACAGTTCTGTATGTTTTAGGGCAAGGCAAGGCAAGGCAAGTTTATTTGTATAGCACAATTCATACACAAGGCAATTCAAAGTGCTGAACAAAAAAAAGGAAAGCATTAAAAACATAAACAATCACAGTACATTAAAAAGAATGATTAAAATATAAATATAAAGTTCCTCAGTTGTATGCACAGCTAAACAGAACTGTTTTTAACCTGGT
>JAPMNZ010927848.1:0-19010 GCA_029875035.1 Pomatoschistus microps | reverse complement strand
TTAGTCCTTTGGGGGATTCATCTGCTTAATCTGTCCCATCTGAAAGAACTATTAAAAAAAACTACCAGCCCGAGGACCTCTTTGAAGAAGAGAACCCATTTGTTATCTCAAAGTTCCCCGTTGAGGAATATTTTTGAGTCATCATACAACCAACCTTACAAAACTCAAAATGTGGACCTGCCAGCAAAAGCCACACGAGAATAGCAATTAATCATGAGAGAAGATAACAAACAACATTATCTCTCATGAGAAAACAAACAATCTATTGTTTCGATACAAAGACCTGGAAACTGTAATAATTTTCCACAGATGCAACAATAAGTGACATCTTCCATTTTTGTCCGATTTATAATTCTTATTTTTTTTTTTTAATACCTGGTTTGGGCTAAAACAAACTGGAAACCAAATATTTTTCTTATTCTGCTCTGATTGAATAATAATTTGCTTTAAACTTCCACATCCATTGCATTTTTAAAAAAACAAAGTTGTTCAAAAAAGGTCAAATATGCTTTGTACATGAAGACCAGTTCTCGGGGACACAACCACAGTGTGGATGGAATAGAACATAAAAAAAATACATACTGTCCTTTTAAAAATTCTGTTATAATTGGTAAACAAACTGCAGTTTCCTGAGAGTTTCTTTGAACAACATGACATAACAAACTGATAGTTATACCACGGTTCCTAATCAGTTCCCATATGCTCCTGGCTGCAGATACAGTGTGGGCTTTCTGGGTGAGTGAGCAGCGTTGTCCAGGGTTTATTGAATGTGACTGTTCTACATGGGCACCGAGGCTGCAGAGAGAAGGCTGCAGTGTTTGCAGATTCACAGGAGGCTGATCAATACTCAGGCAGGGTGGCATTACAGTCAATGAGGAAGATACAATTGCTTGGCCTTTGAATCAATTCTAATCTAATGGGGAATATCTGCTGCAAAGATCTGGAAATTTGAGTTTTTCCTTCATGGGATTTATGAGTCTCTTCAGACGCTCCCTGCAGATTGATCCAAGGCTCCAGGGGTTTATAGGCCAGATTCATTGAATGCTTAAGTTAGAAAAATAAATGCAGTGAGGACATATGCTCTGTGACATAAGGATGGACAATGCTAACCTGCTAGCTCAATGAGGCCCAATAGGGAAGTGCTCATGAACAAAGTTCCGATTGACGTACATTGAAAAGCAAACTATTGAGAAAAAAGAAATAAAAGGTTGAGCCCCTTCTCTGGCAAAGACGCATAGGGTGCAGAAGTCAGCCCATCCTGTCATCACAAGTGTTCATAAAGGAAATTGGCTCTAGCTAGCTTATGTTCAAAACGGCTTCTTCTGAATTCAGCAAACACCATGGGTGACGTGACGTCTGTCCACTCCTCTGCGATGTATGGGTTATTCTTAATTTCACCAGATATATTTTGTATCTAATAATACGGTGTCCTCCCTAGTTCTAGGGGTGTCCTCTGAAATATATCAAACCTGAAACAATGCAATTTTGACCAACATGGTATTGATATCGGCAAACACTTAAAAAAGCGGTAGATGTTCTATCAGAACCTCCCTGTTACATATGTGAAGTAATAATAATAGAAGCTGCTCATCAACCATCAGGCTTGGCAATTGTTTTCATTCCAACATTGTTGTCTTGGACTCTAAACATGTCTTTGGGAGTGGCCCAGTCAAGTTGCGATCCTGTCGTCTAATCCCCTCCACATTTAAAGCTGCGGCCTCCAAACAAGTTCTTGTGGTGAATTTGAACTTCTGCGTCCAGACCACAGCTCATCAACAACTGCAGCGTCTCAACAACTTCATTTCAACACTTTGTTTTTGAAAAGCTCTGTCCCCACATGTTCAACACACAGCGCATATTTCACATTTCCACATTGCAACAAGTGGCTCCCCAAATCAGACAGAGACAAATCACTCAGGAGGTGCAGTGAAGCAAAAAAAAAGTAATCCCCACTGTGGGACAAATAAAGGATCTCTTAATCAAACTGTAAACTAGTTATTTGAGGTGGTTACAGATGACAAAATTATGATATAACATGAGATGCAAAAAACACAGAAGCAGAAACATTCAAATCTGAATTATCCGATTCAAATCTTCAAAATCTGAGTAAAGGTGATTGAGATTGTAAAATGTTGTTTGGGACATAGTCACAATTGAAATTAAAATATTTAGTTTACACAACAGGAATATCCTTACACAATCTCTGGTATTATGAGACGTTTGTTGTTTGAGGAACTTTGGGTGATGTTGCTGGGAGGGGCTACACTGGAAAATACTGCACATTCTTCTTCTGTCCAAAAATGTGGAAAGAAAGTCCTGAGGGTTCGACCGGAGGAACGCCAGACGCCTGACAACACGACACAAGCTGTGGATGCAGTTGTTCAGCGCAGGACATGTGTGTCTCCATCTATGCAGCTTTATAAATATACTGTATATAACATGATAACTAAGGCATTCAGTGACACGGCCAAGATATTTAACAGGATCTTACAGCTGTAACAGGATCAATTGCAATGCACACGATGGTACGTACATCATGATGGTTAAAAACTGCAAACAATTTACTCAAGTGGTGCTCAAATAGTGTGACTACCATGGGAATATCCAGCCATCATGGGGAGAAAAATCTACTCCAAGAAAAAATGTTAAGACCTTGAGAAGATAATGGCTCCTTACATACTGTAAGCCCATACATAAGTTCATAGTAAACAATAAAAAGGGCACAATATTAATTTATTGTCAGCAGAAATGTTCTCAATCTCAAAATTACTTGATTTAAGAGTTTTGAATAAATATGTTGTCATTTTTACTCTAAAGAGCTTCAAGCTTTAAACATACAATATACAGACCATCGCATCGCAATTGGTCTGAAATATTGCAAAAGATACATTTCTTGGTAACTTCGATGGAGACATTTGAAATCTTGTCAAATACACAGAACACCATCCTAACTCTGAAGCATGAGTGTGCCAGTGTCATGGGTGCACGTCAATGGCATCAAGAAGGTACCTTCAATATTCATATGATCTAAAATAACATTTCATTCACCAGCCTTTTGTTGAAGCAGAACGGGAAATGATCTTTGAACAGGTAATGCATCACAAATTCCCTCTATGTTTTGATTAGCGTGCACTGTGCACTTTTTGGGGAGGAACTCCCCTTCAGAATAGGGCAATATACTTGACGTATAGTGCAACTGTTCTATATGTGTGTTTGTTAAAAGGTCATCAAACAAAAGACATTTTGACCATTATATTTGAATCATTTGGATAGACCATTCTCTTGTTTTCACTGCCGAAAGAAATATACTTTTCATCACGTAAGAGCAAAAGGTTTATATGGGGTGGTCTTACCTGGATGCCAGCCTGGACGGCCATCACTGCAGTCTCCGGAGCCTCACTTCTTCATCCTGAGACCACAAAAGAAATTTAGTGACCAAAGGGTTATACACTAACTTTGAACTGTTCTGTTAGTTCTTTCAGACCTCTGTAAAGCAATTACACCTGAATTTCTACAATCAGAAGGCCCCGGAAAAAAAAAAAAAAAAATCTCAAATGTGACAGTGGGCCTCTGGAATATTAGTGACACTGTTTTATGCTCCGAAACTGCAGTAGACGACATTCATCTTTCTTGGCTAAATAAAAACAATGATTTGGAGCATTATTTTCGAAAGATGCACAGACGACATGTTAAAAGTAATCCATTTACCTAATTTCCTATCATTTTACTCTGACCAGTAGAACCCCGCCCTCTCCACCCTGTGCTGGTGCGTTCACACATTAGAATAATTGGCTGCTGTGTTATTGTGTGAACAGGACTCCATAAATCACAGCTCCTTGCACAGGACAGAGGCGCCTCTTTCCCAAAAAACAACCAGGGTCTGACCAACTCTGCACGGTCTCCTTTCACTTAGAGTAGTTAAGGCCTTTAGTTTGTGTGGGACTCACAAAAGCAATTAACAATAGACAAACAAATGATGAAAGCATGTCGTCTTGTCCACTTATTAGTATCTTATATTGTATCTTTTGACCACTAACAATTATAGGACATCAAAGCATAAAAATGAAACCTACAAAGTATCTATTTATCAATGATCTCATGTTACAGAGGGGTTTGCTTGAACACTGGACACTAGTGCGGCCCAAGGCAAGAGCCGCTGGATGTTCGCACTTGTGATCTGTGGAGGAGACCCTCTGATGAGGAAGTGAGGGGTGAGTTCTTGGCCTTTCCCATGCAGGACGTGGAGGATTAACCCAGAAACTATGACTGTCCAAATCCAGTTTATGTGGGGCCCGATCCCAATAACAGTGATGTTAATTTACCAAACACAGCTGAGGCAATAACCCTACTGCCACCAGACCCTTGCCCACCCCCATCACTACAGGGAGACAATCACCTCTCTGCACCTGATGTCCTGGGACACCAAGCAGAACAGCCAATGCATCTTAATCCAAGAAGAACAATACAGGATTAGAAAGGGACAGAAATTGGCCTTTTGTTTTATGTTCTTGTTTGTATAGTTTTACATACATTTCTCCCCCCTCCCCATAGAAATGATTAGTTTTTTTTCACGCATCTATTCTTCTGTCCATTATTGCCATTCAATTTTAACTCAAACAGTACATTTCCCTAACCCTAACCACACACTGTATTCATTTTGATCCGGGTTGAAATGGTTTGATTATGCCATCCCATATCAATTGCTATTAAAAAGTATGTTGGCTCATTCATGATTATCTATGAATAAAATAACAGAATACATAATCACCAACCAAGACAAAACTTAGGGAAGAATATGTCTAAGTGCACTTCCACAGTTGTACAGCTATAGCCATGCTGGTCCCAGGACAGTGACAACACCCTCCTCGATGTTTAGCCTGTAACACTAGACTGATCACAATCAATATTTGTATCTCTGATGTAAGGAACAGTGATCTGGGACCAGTTTGTATTTGAAGACATCGATATAACCATCAAAAGAGTAGTACGCAGTCTGTCAGATCAATACACAAGTTTAAAAGATATTGCCTTTAATGATGATGGTCAATGCAAACATCACTTAGTAGACAAAAATTTGCTTACAATGTATTGCAAGCAAAGCCTTAAAGCATCCAACATAGACATTCACCATACCTTCTTTGCAATCCCATGAGAGAAGAACAAACTCCAGCATGCTCATATACTTTCTTATTGGCATCGCAGCACTGCTTACCTAAAATATGAATCCAGTTCTATCGCTCCTGTGAAGTGCATCCCAACACTCTTTGACCCGCTTTCCGATTGACCTTTGGCGGGACGATATAAACGCAGTGTGTCCTGCCTGAATGCGCCTCCGCGAGTGAGCTGACAGGGCAGGATAGATGAGAGGGAGATAGAGATAGAGAGAGATAGAGAGAGCGAGAGGAGGAGGTGGCTTGACTAATGAAGTGGCTATGCTTTGCTAAGCTCCTATCCGCCCCCTGCCTCCACAGCAGCCCCCTCGGTACAATCCGATCGCGTTGTGGGACCCTCTTACAAAGACCCTATTGTCTACGCTGAACCACACTCACATATTATTGGTGTAATCGCCGTTTCTCAGGTCGGAACTTCCCAATCAGAGTGCAACGGCATGGAAGAGGAGTTGGCATAGGGCATTGATAGAAAAGGCATTTCTATAAAGTACAACAAATAAGTAATTAATCTATACAAAATCAGCATTTGGGGATTTTCGAATTGAAACTAGTGATGAGTGTTTGATGACTATTCTTTTGATTACTCAATTTGTTGTTTTGAACGCAAATGGTTATTTTATCCCCATTTGACCCATAATAACTGAAGTAAAGTCACACGTCTTGATGAAGAATACCATTTAATTAGTGAAAACTAAACATTTATTGTAAAAAAAAACAGTTCTCATTGTCATGACATTTATTGCAATCGTGACTTTGTAGGCTTAGACTTGGAGGCTGATGCCCCTGGTCTAGTGTGACGGACTGGAGCAGGTTCAGATGAAGCAGATCTGACTGAGCGAAACATGACGTAATGTTTTGGTCCCAGATGTTTGCCGCCAAGTTACTGACAGCTGTTACCATGGTCTTCTCTGAGGACAAAGATCCCCTGATTATATGTACAAAGAACAAAACATTTTAATTAACTCAACAGAACAAAATCTAACAATCTCAAAAGCAATTGGATGGATATAATGACGTCTACAAGAAATGTCAGAGCAGACTTTTCTTACGGAGAAGATTGAGGTCCTTTTGATGTGAACAGATGTTGCACATATTTACCAGTCTGTTGTAGCTAGTACCATGTTCTTCGGAGTAGCGTGTTGGGGTGGCAGTCTGACCTCGAGAGACAGTAAACGGCTCGGAGAAGTAATTGTAGCAACAGTCTCATATCACTGCACTGCCGAACGGAATGAATTCAAGAGATCCTTCGACTGTCAGACTGTACAACAGATCTGGATGAGTCTTCTGCTGCTGGACACCTACATTTCTCCTACAGGGGATCAATTAAGTCTCTATCTATTTTAATTTATCAATTTGATCAAGAGAATTACTGTAATTGCTGGTTGTAAGGCGCTTTTATGTTGAAAGCATCTCATCACTCAATAAGATCGATCTTCCTTGCCTTACTCTCCTAATCTTGCTCTTAGTGGGTGACAGGTGGAAACGTTACATCGTTTCATCTCCATCTGAAGAAACGGATGAAATTATTGCAAAAGTTACCACCAGAAAATTGGGGCCAGTGCATTTTAGCTTATGTAACAAACGTTTCGAGGCAAGAGCATTCAGCTAAACTTGACATTTTACCAAGACTCCTTCTTCAACACCACAGCTGCATAACTAAAGTGACACAAGAGGAAAGTAGACATTTGAGGGGGGCGGCTTCTTTCAAGTGCCTTGTGTGACGCTGATGGGACAAAGGCCAGATCTTTTCCTGTGTGGAGTCCAGTTGTGCTGTAGAGAACGGCCCCCCTGAGGAGACCAAAGGCTCCCCCACACACACACATTCAAATGTCAAGCAGAGAGGAGGCCCCATACAAGAGGACGGGACAGAGGCACACAACACAATGCTCTTTCTATTTAGGAGTTGAACTTGGAACTGGCGATTCAAAGTTCAACTGCACCACACACATTCCCATACGGTCAATGTGCGGGTATTGACAAAAAGGATTAGACACTGCATCTAACCGTGTTTATATAATATGTGCAAAAGACAAATATGGTTAAGGATATATCCTGTGGTTTAGATTAAAATTGGGATAAACAAGGTGCTTTCACAACGCCGATGCTGGAATCGCCCACCAGACGCACATTCTCTAACTTTCAGACGCAGGGTGTTCAGACCAGAAGTCCTGGGCTGCGGTGGCGCCCGCCGGAAGTGGCAGAAGTAGCGGGCGGGCGGACATAGATGCTAACGGAGTTAAGCTAGCGGCTTCTTGTCCGCGTCTGTGTCCAGAGACCTTCCAGAGACTTTATGTAACAGTGGTATGTGTTCACGGAGGTATACGTTTATTTTATTATTAAACGGTGCTTGATCTGGCCTATCAATCGGTGTATTGAGTTAGGAACATGTCATCGGGTCTTTAATCTAATATATGATGATTTAACTCTGTAGTTACTTAGGAAAAATACTTTTATAATACCATTACAATTATTGTCCAAAAATTATTTGAGAGAGAGAAAAATAAAATATATTTCAAGGGTTCTCGTCAGGGCTTTTAAAACATCAGCCGCCTTGTCGCTCTGATGTTTAGCAATTTTAGCAGATCAATGTTCTATGATGTTCTATGATCTATGTTTATCTGATATTTTCAGGTCCTTGTGTCACTTCATACCATTTTATAATGGAAATAAGAATAAATAAGAAGTACATGTTGCGTTATAGGGCTCTTCCTCAAAAGAATTACACATAATTATATTTTTCTTAATGAATGCCTAATTTTATCACAATACCAATAACATGAATATTGTCTGACAAGTTACAACCTCATGATTATTCTATATTGGTTAACTGATCAACTCAAACCAGATTTTCCTTCCTGGTTCCTGTTTCAAACACTGCAGCTGAAGCTCCTTTTGGATTGGCTTACTCGCTGCCTTTGTCATGCTCAAAAGCAGAGATGGGGCAGCACCACATTTGAAAACAACGCTATTTTGGGAGATCCTGTTGTAAATCAGTTTCAAATCTTAAGTGTGAAAAATTGACAGCTAAAACTACAAAGCCCAATTCAACTTTAAAATGAGAACTCAACATCCATAACAAAAGGCATACTTCAAATGATCCACTAAGCCGCATAAAGAGAGGATTATTGACACACAAAACCTGGAATGGCTCAAAGATGAGCAGGAAGTTTTTGATGTTTGATATGATTTATGGACAGTCATGTTGAAAAAGTAACTAAATAATAGTAAGTTAGACCTGCCCAGTGAGAACAAACGTTAATGGCAAACTCAGAGCGGCGTCTGAAGATCAAAATTTAACAAAAATATAACCTGTCTGGTTTACAATTACAGAACAAGCCAGATGTATTATTGACAGCTGTGCAGCCACTTCCGTAGGCTTCTCTTTAGTACAAATGGAAATCAATAAATGTTAAGTCTTAGTAAACCCCCATTCACAATCAATAATAGAGGAATCAGACCGGCATCAGGTTTCACAGGCTTACAGTTTTAATAATTTAAAAAATGTTTTTTGTTCTTGTAATAATCCATTTCCTACATTTTATTAATGAATAAATGGATTGGGAAATGTATTATGCAAAAACACTGACAGGGTAAGTTGCATTAACAGTGGGAATGCAACATTCAGTATTTTTTATAAATATTAATTATCTAGTGTTGATCAATTCAATTAACAGCGAATTATATATAACTAAAATATGTGCTTTTTATCTTCTGTAATTTTGACACACACAGAAAAAAGGTTGAAATTAAGCCTCTAGAGGACATTCTAAAAAACAGAAAACGAAAAGCGTTCTAATAAAATCACATCCTACATGTTACATGTGTTGGAGCGCAGTGGTGTTTAGCACTGGTGCTTCACAGCAAGAAGATCCTCGGTTCAATTCCACCTTCACTTGTCTGCGTAGGTTTCCCCTACCACTAAAAACATGAATGTAATGAGAGAGTGAATGATGTGTCATGGTCAGGGGCTTTGATGTACCGGTGTGTTCGACGTCTCGCTTCTGTCACCACGTGTGGAGTGAAAAAGATTACTTAAAAACATTGATCACTTAAACAGTTGGGAAATGTTGACTTAAAAAAAACTGATTCCTTCCATCTTGCAGCCTCAACAAAGTCAAAATTATGGTCACAGAACTTGAAGAGTAGTACGTTTCAAATTAAATTCATTCTTAAAATCAGAATGAAAAGGAGAGCAGTGAAGGATGAAAAAGTATTTGTCCCACTGTTGGGAATTGACAGTGCAATTGTTGGGCACATTAGATAAATATATTTAAGAGAATAGATTACTAAACTCTTTGTGCCCATCATTGTGCATTATTGTGATAATCTGCTAAAATGTGTTTTTGTATTGTGTTGTTGTGGGCGGGCCCTACAGTGCATGACCCCAGTGCAGCTCTCCGTTTCTGTGGATCTAATCATTTAAGAGGATCAGGTCTATTCCAGACAGCGTCCACCTCCACGCCTTCACATCACCAACACTACAACAGCAGCACGTGGGGGCAGCGTGCACCCGTCTGCCGCTCTGCCTCATGGCGGACAGCCGGGCGCTCGTGCAGAAGGAAGGAGAATTGGGACAAATATTATGTAATCAGTTAAAAGAAGAAAGACCATGACCTTTTTCAGATGGAAGTGTTGTTTTAGGAATAAACACAAACGCATTAGCAGCAAGTAAGTGGATTTGAGGACATGTTTGAAATTGCCTGTTCTCCGAGGCGGATATAGCACTTTCAGCTCGCAACAAGTATGATTTAGATTTTAATCTGGCTGCTGTGAGCTTTTCCTCTTTGTTTCTCACATCCCTCATGCTTGGTTTTCCACGAATATACAAAATACTAGACATGATTCAAATTTAACCAGATATTAATTTTGTCCATTTTGCTCTCAGTTTGAAGAGGAGTAGAGCCTATATCGCCAAATCCTTTCCCCTTCAGTGCGGTCCAAACCCCTTAGCTCCCTCTGGAGAATACTAACTCTTTCTCTATTAAACCACTTCCTGCTGAGGCCTTTGTGTCTGCACTTAATTACTTTCTATTGGAAGGGCATTTCATTTAGAGCGAGGCTCCCTCCCTCACTACAGATGGGGGGCCGCCACAGTGTTTCAGAGGCTGTTTCATTGGCTGGGAGAGAATGGGAACAGTAAATATACATCACAGAGTCGTTAATAAAAAGTTTAGTTCAAAAGAAGTTCACCAACCCCCAGGGCTTGGACTAGCAACTCATTAAGGCAAACTACTGCCCAGAATCAAGGTGGATTAAGTATTCAGTCTATGATTCAAACCAGTGAGACTTTCCATCTTTTTTTATTTTCAAAAATAAAAACAGAAGACAATTTGTGTTTTACATGAATACTTTACAAATGTATGGCTTTGTATTGGTTAAAACCAACACAATGTATTTTTACAAATTAATTTAAGTATGTGTGGTTTTTTTTCCCCCTCTTCATTTTTTGAAAAACCTTTGCAAACATCTTCTCAGGCACCGCTACTGCAAGTGATCAGTGACCATTCATCCTTCTGACAGTGTTCTTAAGCCAATTTGACTTTTCTCATTAAAAATACATTGGTATGAGCATACCGTATGGCACCCCTCACTACCAGGCTGTTGTTTACAAAAAAGGTTGCCATGGTTATCTATTGTTGTGGTTACCAATGACTCTTGCCCCAACATCAACAACAGTAATGACTGGTTTTGACCTTTTTGGCATTGTTGCAAGAGTCCAATGATGATTTCAACTGTGCTGGAGGCCAAAATGCAAATTGGTTTCATTTAACGTTATCAAGAGCCTCCACATTGGGGGAATTAATTGGTCCATGTATCTTAAGTGGCAGCAGGTCAGTGCACATATTACTCAAGATTTTTATTCTTGGTTATAATACAGTTAGTGAATGTAGTAATATCTGTTATTAATCAAACAATTGACTAAATAAATACACTAATTCAAACAAGTTTCCAAAGTGCAGCACAGAGACAAAAGTAATACATTTAAAAACAAGTCTGCCACCTTTATGTATAAGTGAGATAATTCAATGTATCGCAAGGGTCAAATACAGTCATCTTTTGTCCTTGTATTGGAGGAGCAGGTAAAGCCCTTCTTAAAGGGTGCATGAGAAGGAGCCTCCTGCCTCTATCCCATTTTGATTTGTTGATGTTAATCCAGCTCACTCCAAGCCTCTGGGTCATGTCCCGTACCAAAGCCCCCCACTGCTGACTGGAGACAATTAACATTCAAGATCTCACCACCAAAGAAATCTTGTCTTACGTGAGAGATAATAAACAAATTCTCCCAAAATGTTGTGACAAAGCATAGACTTCATCGCTCATTCAGCTCAAAACTAAAGCGGAGCCAAAATGAGCCTTCCAGGTCAATGCCGAGCTCAGCAACATCCTGTGGACTAAAGATGCAAAATTTGTCATTATGATTTTTACATTGCAACCGTGATTTGACTTTTTATTCTTCTTCTTTAAAATTGATCAGTGTGGATGTAGTGAACCCCTCCACAGACAATAATTATGCATCACATATTCGTCCAGGCATTATCCTTTCCATTGGAAACAAAACAAGTGACTTCATTTGAGGAGTGGCTAATCTAACTCTAAACAATTAAATTACACTATTTTAGGGCTTAAATCAACTGAAGATTGTGCCTGTTTAAAACCATATTGCGCAAGAAATCAAGCAAAGCAAAAAACATACCAACAAGCAGGCAAGCAGGTAGCCAACCCCATCAGAAGTTATGGGATGGATGGACCTTTAAGATTACATTTGTCTACATCAGGGGTCTCCAACCTTTTTTTAATCAAAGAGCTACTTTTATACAAACGAAGAGACCGAGAGCTCCTCCTTTTTGCAGTCGTAGTAAAAATGTATCTAATAAGGACAACAAAACATGGAGAATGCATACATATACCATAATGCTGTATACCCCAATACTTATAGTACATATGCAATGGCTCAAAAAGTATTAGTTCATGATCATTTGCTAAATTCTAAATCTTTGGCGAGCTACCTGAAAGGGGCTGGCAAGCTACTGGTAGATCCCGAGCCACAGGTTGGAGATCCCTGGTCTACATCTATGAAGGAGGTTCTGGTCCTGAATTCCAAGCTAAAGTTTTGGCCTAATTTTTATTTCACACAGAAGCTTTGATTTCATGGGTAACACACTTTCCATTTTTTTTTCTTTAAAAATGTGTTTACGTATATTTTTGGGGAAGTAAAACAATGCACTTCTATATTAAAAGACAATAACCAGTAACAAACCACTATAAATGTTTAAAACACGTTCACTCTGCTCTTCTCCCTCTCTCTCCAGAAGGTCAGAGTCAAGAAATACTGGAGGTCACAGGGCAAATACCACTCAGGCTGATTATCTGGGATTGTGGTTTGTCTAATACTCCTAGTTATTGTGTGTACGTGAAGGAGCTTTAAACTAGGGGCACCTTTCACCTTAATCAGCCTTATGGTAGAGCTGGCTTTCGCAGGTCCTCAACAAACTACATATTTGCTGAGAATTAGCCTGTATGACATAGTGCGACTTTTAGAAATCCATTTAAATAAGAACAGTGTGAACAAAGAGCATATACACAGCTATATATGTCAAGTAAAGCATGTGATTTGGAAAAGTTATATCACTTAAAATAATCAAAATAAGTGTCAGCTGAAATTTTTATTCAAAGACATTTTAGTCCCTTCTGGCATTCTCATTTTCTCTTGCACAGTCTATTATTTATAACTAGGAACCATCACAGAGCCCACCACCTGTTGCCACTTGCCAATGTCCCCAACTGTTTTTATTTGGGGGGGTTTTCGCACAAACAAAACAAAACCAACCCCTTGTAAAGCTGATGGATGGAGAAAGTGACACCTCAAATAGAAGTCATTTGCTCTTCTCACCTCTGTCTGTTCAGTACAAACTGTGAATGTGCTGCTACAATGCAGATGGAGATGGTCTAAAAAGAATTATGTGGACCCATTTTTCTTTTTTTTAGATGAGGGATTTTCTGCATTAGGGTACATTTAACCTTTACTTGCTGACAGAAAATACATCAAAAATACATAATTTGTTATAAAAAAATAGTTAAAATCGTTACAATATACAATGAACCAGTTCAATCACTGGTGTGTGAGTGTTTGCCCTATTCCAGAAAAAGCCAATGTGAGCTAACCATTTGTGTGGATAGCAACAACTAACTAAACTGGGGACAGAAGACACCAGATTGGTCGAGTCAGTAGTTGTTGTGGGACATATCTTGATTTGCAAAATACATTATAAAAACACCAAGATTATTAAGAGTTTTATGATTGTATATGTAAATTGCAAGTGAATAGCAACTTTTTCAGAATCAAAGCAAAACTTTGTCGATGAGAAATTACACTTTAGGCTGCATAGCTATCGGTGAGCATTGTTCATACCAACTACAGGTATATTCCGTCAATGCATGTAAGGAGTTTGTTTTTTATATACATTTTGTATTTGTATTTTGTAACAAAATAAAAATAAAATGTGTGTTAATTATAATAATACTTAGCCTAATATAGCTTTACTGGTTATCAAAACTATAAATATTCATGTTTTCGCTGCATTTTCTTTCTGGGACACATTTCAAAAGTAGAAGCACTGCAGAAGGGGTTTGTGTATAACCCCCATTTTGCTTCTTTTTTATGTTCAATAGATTAGAAAGGTCACCACATCTAACTCAAGTGCCACCATCAGTACTGTGGGTACGGTACTCACTGCCATTTGTAAATCGGCCCAGTACAAACATTCACAGTTTTAGGAGTATAACATTGCATGTCAAAAGTGCATGTGGAACTAAAGAAAGATTACTGTAATTTAACGTTTAAGTGACCATGACTTAATCCACCTACCATTGATTATTCATCCAATGGTGACTCTGGTCGTATTGACAGTAAAGCCCCATATACACACACTGCCCCCTCCCTGCCTGCCCCGTTGTGAGCTGTATCCTAAATAAATGGGGGCTAATCCACGATTTCATTACTGTCCATTGTGTCCGAGGCAGAGTGGTGGTCCATATGTGCCACGTGCACGTCAGCTCATTAAGCCTCTTTGTCTCAGAAGCCTGCTGCATCTCAACTTTACACGGCTTTGGCAGACCCCACACGGCAGACCTGACGCCAGAGGTCAGCAGATGGTTCATTAATGAAACAAGGATGTATGGGCAGTGCACCCATTCTTCATCAACCAAAAAGTGGCAACCTTTAAATTAAGAAAATAAAATGTATGGACATTTTCAGAAATTATTAAATGTCCATACATTTTATAAGAAGAGTTATTGAATCTTTTAAACAATGGTTTTCTGGATATAAAAATGAGTGATGAACATAAACAACAGTAGATTTCAAGGTTTTAAACTAGTTCTGTGATCCGCTCAATCAATCCCACAATTTGTTCTGTTTTTGATCCACACCTTCTAAAAATTAGCGTCTATTTTTGCTCTAGTATAAGCTAGCCTCTGACGTTTAATACTTTTGACAACCCTCGTAGCAAGCAATAATCAAGTGATGAATTAAGAAATAAATTAAAACAGGATCAGGATTCATGAAACAACAGCTAAATCAGAATGTAAAAAACTCCAGTAAGTTAGGACATTATTTGTTTTTTAATCTTACATTGATATTCATGCTGAGAAAAGGTGTTATGATTCAGATAATACTAGACAGCAGAACAACATTTTTTTTTTCAAAGTATTTTTCCATCAAACAACCCAATGTGCAACAAGTCATCTATGAAGATGTTCTGCAGGGGGAACACACGACCTTTGTATTGGTCTCATATTCAAAGACCTTTCGGGATAAAATAACTAATCAATCCTAAAATCAATTATGTGAGAGCTCTGAAATGAATATAAACGCAAGATTTAATGCACAGTAGTTTTTTTTATTTCAAAGTCACTAATAAACAAATCCAGCTACTGGAGATGTGGTCTTTTCAACCATTTTTGTTTTTTTCCCCATCAGGAATCAAATCATAAAACTAACTTTATACATTTCACAATCCTTGTTGGCAATTGCAACAATAGTAAAATTAAGAAATGAATGTCCCATGGGTTCAAGACTCAATCTAAAAATAGCGGTGGAGACAAGTGTCATTTGCAGGTCATTTCAGGGCAAAACACTACCGTTGTCCAAAAACTGAAAATAAAAAAAAGCATAGCAGTCTGAGGAAACATCTGCCTTTAACGCATCCCTTTTCCTTTTCCAGGAAAACTAGAATTGTCTCACTTCATATTTTGTCCGAAAACCATTATACCACAATACCTCGTTCACTTGGATCCCATAATGCAGTTTGATTGCATCCTCATCACTGGGTTGACATGTTCGATAATAATAGCAACAAATGTTATACTGTCATGATCCACACACTTACCGGTTAGTGCCAATCATATTAGTGAATACTATGACCTACACTGAAGGCTTAGGTGAGCAGAGCTGTGCAATCCAATTACCTGCTTTGTACAAGTATGAAATAGTAACGCTACATGCAAAGGTTTTGATCACTCAACTGTGGCCTGAATCAGCCATGATTCAGTCGCTTGCATCCTATAATTGCATTAAAATAGTATATTATGGTCATATACCAAGCACATCATTTCTGCTCTTGTTAACATGGACTGGAATCTGAATGCCCAAAAAAATTAGTAAGACATAAAAGAAGTTAAATACAAAATATAAACAGCGCAATAGGCAAATGGGCAAATCATGACACATCCAGAAAGGATTGACTTTATACAATTAGATGTGTGTTCTGTGTAAAAAGGGTGATGGTCTCAATAAATGTTTGCATAATGTCCTTTTGGACCCAGACTACTAAGCAATAGCCTACAAAATATCAGTCTCATTATATACATTGCCTCTCGAAAGTACTAACACACCATGAACTGTTGCACATCATGTTCACAACCATAAACCGAGAGATCAAACGCTGGTATTGGTAGTTTTAACATTTTAGAATATGATTTTGGTCCAACTCCCCAAAGACAATTGTCACCAACTCAAATCGCTATATTTTAGTTTTAGAACTCCCTAACCCAAATTATTACTATTTTTAAGTCTTACCTGATCATCTCTCCTGAGTGACTGGAACCTAGAACTTGTGTTACAACAAAGATCTACATGAAGTGCATATGTAAAAAAAAAAAAAAAAAACAACAACTTTTGAATGGTGTGGTGTCATCTGAGCCACAGCCATTTAAATTAAGTAGATGCACATTCCACGGAAAAGAGCCAGCTAGTTTCCCCAGAACAACCTGTTGACAGCATCCTATGTACACTTCCCCATTGTGAGGTCAATAAAGTTGATCTTATCTCATCTTTTACAGAAATAACCATTCACTGCCATTATGCTAAACGTAGTCAGTGACATTTCTACTAGTTACTCCTACGTCACAAATATTATAATGCTTGGATGTTTCCATGCTAACGTGTTGCTAGGAAGCACGCTACCCCACGTATCCACCCGGGTCTATGGATTCTATGGAAAACTTTTCAACTTTCACTTTTTCCCGGGAAGTGCATTCAGTGAAAGTGCAGACTCACCGCGGTGGTCTTTGTAGATGTTCGTCAGGAGAAAAATCCGTCAGCGATATTATGATGTGGATCGACTTTATCCTTGAGGACTCTTTGGCATGTACTGTTTGTTCAGTTGGAGACTCATGTTCTCCGCGTGTAGGAGTTTATGGGACGCACTGTTCGAACCAGCCAATCAGAACGCGCGATTTGGGAATAGGGGCGTGCCATGCTCTTTACCTGAGTTGGTGCCACAAACAGCTCCATTCATAGTAGGGAAGGTTGGAATTACTGGCTTTATTTGAATTAGACGTTTGACTATGTGTTTGTGGGACCAGAGTGTGTCATACTAATGCCTTTTCCCTGCATATGTTGAAACAAGAAATCACTAGCCTTTGATAAATGTATTCTAATCAATAGTCAAGCCAGAAAATGTTGTCATGTTGCCTTGTTTTTTGGCCAGTACTTTCCAAAGTGGAAAGTTCTAGCCCCGTCAAATCTTACATATGTAGAAACCCCCGAACATATTTTCCTAAATAATGTGTATTAGCTCAATTCCACGATATTTTGAGGGGTCATTTTTATGAAGCTTACTTTCAGTCAGTGAGAAAGGAAAAAAAAACTCTGGCCAGTCTGTGTTTGATTAAAGGAACCTGTGCCTTATGTGAAATGCCTGAAATGAATAAATAAACAAACAAACCTTGCCGGCTGGAGTTGAGACTTAACAGGCATTTGTGTAGTTCTTCTGAGCTACCACATAGATGTGAGCTCTCTTCACTATTGTGTTCTGGTTTTGTTCTATTCTGTTGTAGTTTTGTTGTTGTTCTTTGTTCTTGCTTACCATTGCTAGAAATAAAGTATTTATTAATTCATGAATTCATACTAACAAACCTCAATGTACTTTTAGAACAGATTATATTCTCATATTTGATGATGACACAGTGATACTGAGCCTTCTTCAGGGCTATGGACTGACAATGGTCCAACATTCAGCAAGTTTGAGTGTCTATTTTCTTTGGTGGCTTGGGTTGGGAGTCGCTGGGAGATAGAAACAAAATTAATCAGATCATGGATAAATAGTCCGGACTGACCCCCAACATTGTACAGAGTCTCGAAGAATCCCATTGTCCAGGCAATCAAGTTTTATATTGTATTACATGAAAACAGAATTGTTATTAATTGTTTATATTAATAAACTTGATTTTCGATTGGATTTTATTGAGGGAAAGGCAGCATCTCAATTTCGAGTGTGTCCCATGAACACATGAACATGTCTACATTTAACACACACAGGGCACGTTTGTTCCCCTCAGATCCCATTCACCTCCTACAATAATAACATGTTCAGAAAACATATTCATATTTTTTGTATAAAATAGTCAGATACAGGCCATACATACAGCAATATACATGCAGGTATTATAAAATAAAAATAAAATAACATGAACAGGGAGTGATAATTCTAATTTCAATGAGATCTTATGTGTGTGGGTAACTTATTCCAATCAGATGGAGCCTTGTATGAAAAAGCTCTACTTCCGACTTCTTTATAGATTCTTGGAACAGAAAAGATGAGGGAGTTACTGCTTCTTAGTGAATAGGTTGGTAAATTGGGGACAAAAAAAGTTCTAAATATTGGGGACAGTTAAAATTAAATACATTTGAAAATGAACTGCATCCAATGAAAATTATGTCTGTTGTTTGGTTGTAACCAGTTCAGTTTTTCAAATAAAATGCAATGAATCTGCAAAGACAGTTGAAGAGTGGGTCCAGCCACAAACCACGATATTTAATTGATTCAGCTTTATGCATCTTTGACCCATCACTGAACTGAGGTCCTCAGCTACATGTGCAACCTGAGCCTCAGCCTGGAGAAGGTCCCTGTCCTGTGGAAGACCTTCTGTGTGATCCCGGTTCCAAAAACAGCGCATGCCAAGGAACCGGCTCACTACAGACCAGTCACACTGACCTCCCACCTGATGTAGACCATGGAGCGGCTCATCCTCACCCACCTCCGCTCTGTGGTCAGCCCCACCCTGGACCCGCTGCCTACAGGCCCTACATCGGAGTAGAGGACGGCTTCATCTACTTCCTGCAGCGGACGCTCTCCCACCTGGAGCACGCCGGGAGCGCTGTGAGGGTCATGTTCTTCGACTTCTCCAGCGCTTTCAACACCATCAGACCGGCGCTGCTGCGGGGGAAGTTGGAGGATGCGGGAGTGAACAGTAGCCTCACTGCATGGACCATCGACTACCTCTCAGACCGACCACAGTACGTCTGAGGTGGTAGTCTGCAGTACTGGGGCCCCTCAG
>JAPMNZ010927845.1:0-23881 GCA_029875035.1 Pomatoschistus microps | reverse complement strand
ATACAGAAAATGCGTCAATTTTTTTATAACGCGCTAATCTTCTGTAGTTAATTAATCGTAATTAACGCACTAAAGTCCCGGCCCTAATATTTTGTTAAAACTTTTTGTTTCAACTTTTTACAGCTGTGGATAAACGAGAGAATGCCACTGGCAACCTCTTCAGACAATGGAAAAGACTTGCCTACTGTGCAGCTGCTAATCAAGAAGAATCAGGTAGTGTTTTGTTGTGATTTCTTTCAGATGTATCTGCGACTGAAAAGTTACAAGTCATATCCTCGTGTTTATTCTATAGACCCTGCAGAAGGAGATCCAAGGCCATCAGCCTCGTATTGACGACATCCACAAACGAGGCCAGACTCAGAGCCAGGTGGACGGTGAGAGGCAGTCTGTGCTCACTGAGCGTCTTTCCGAACTGAAAGATCTCTGGGACCAACTGATGGCAGAAACTGACAAGCGCCATGAACGTCTACTGGAGGCTCACCGCGCTCAGCAGTTCTACACAGACGCGGCTGAAGCTGAAGCCTGGATGGGAGAACAGGAGCTGCATATGATGTCAGAGGAAAAAGCTAAGGTATAGTCAAACCATGTTATTCACGTCTTTACAGACGCTGTTCGAAGTGAATAACCACACATTCAAAAATGTTGTATGACAGGATGAACAGAGTGCATTAGTGATGGTTAAGAAGCACCAGGTTTTGGAGCAGGCCCTTGAGGACTATGCTCAAACTATTCACCAACTTGCCAACAGTAGTCGCCTCATGGTCACAAGTGAGCACCCAGAAAGGTGAAGTCTACAAACGACATTTTAAGATATGTATTCAAGTTTGGCTTAAATTATAATTCTTTTGAAAACCTTTTTGTCCAACTCTTTAATAGTGAGCGAATAAATCTTCGTCAAGCACAAGTAGACAAGTTATATGCTGGGTTGAAGGATCTGGCTGAGGAGCGCCGCGGTCGGCTACAAGAGAGACTACGCCTGACCCAGCTGAAGCGAGAGGTGGATGACCTGGAGCAGTGGATTGCTGAGAGAGAAGTGGTCGCAGGATCACATGAACTTGGACAAGACTATGAACATGTCACTGTAAGATTCTTCTTGCTGAAAAATGTACTTGTCCCTTTAACCTAATGTTGACCATATCTCTGCTGATTGCAGATGCTAAGAGACAAGTTCCGTGAGTTTGCGCGGGACACCAGCACGATTGGTCAAGAGCGTGTTGACGGTGTGAATGCTCTGGCAGATGACCTGATTGAGTCGGGTCACCCTGAAAATGCCAGTGTTGCAGAGTGGAAGGACGGGTTGAACGAGGCTTGGGCCGACCTGCTTGAGCTTATTGACACACGAACACAAATGTTGGCAGCATCGTATGAGCTCCACCGCTTCCACCAAGACGCCATGGAAGTACTTGGACGAATCAAAGAGAAGAAAGACGCTGTGCCTTCAGACCTGGGGCGTGATCTGAACACAGTCCAACACCTCCATAGACAGCACAACACCTTTGAAAATGATATTCAAGCTCTCAGTGGACAGGTAGCCTCAAATCTGCCATGACGCTTATGTCAATGTAACTGGAGACTGTCTATTCACTATAATGAATGTATTTTCTCAGGTGAACCAGGTGCAAGACGATGCGGCCCGGCTACAGAAAGCCTACGCTGGAGAAAAAGCAGAGGACATTCAAAAGAGTGAGCATGCCGTCTCCTCTGCATGGGAGGGTCTTCTGGAGGCTGGTAAAGCTCGCAGGCTCCTTCTGCTGGACACTATTGAGAAGTTCCGCTTCTTCAACATGGTCCGAGATCTTATGCTATGGATGGACGGTGTCAACTTACAGATAGATGCTCATGACAGCCCAAGGTCAGCCCACGGCCCATTACAAACACAACGCTAATGCTAAACCTGTATTCATACCTGTGTGTCTCTTTAGGGATGTGTCTTCTGCAGGGCTTGTCATTGCTAATCATCAGGACATCAAATCAGAAATTGAGGCCAGAGCAGATAGTTTCACTGCCTGTATAGATATGGGGAAAGCTCTTATCAACAATAACCACTATGCATCAGATGAGGTATTTTATAATGATTGCACACACAACAGAAATTCAGTTTTGGTTTTTATTTATTTCTGGTACCGGTTTCCTTTTGACAGATAAGAGAAAAACTTAATCAACTCCAAGAGAAGAGAGAAAAGATAAACAACAAGTGGCAAGACAAGATGGAACATTTACAAATAGGTTTGTTTATATCCATTCACAAATACTAAAATTATGTAATTGTTTTCTTTAACACTTGTTTGGGTATATTTCCTGTTAGTGTTGGAGGTTTTGCAGTTTGGGCGTGATGCGTATGTGGCAGAGTCGTGGTTGGCAGGGCAGGAGCCTCTTGTGCGAGCGGCTGAACTCGGGTCAAACGTGGACGAAGTCGAGAGCCTCATCAAGCGGCACGAAGAATTTGAGAAACTCGCAGCATCATGGGAAGAGAGATTTGTTTTGTTAGAGAAACTCACAACAGTAAGTTCAGCCACAAGCCTGAGTAAGTGTAGACATAGCTGCTTTGCTCAGAAGTCTTTGACCTTTTTTTTAAGCTTGAGGAGCAAGAGATCCAGAGAATGCGAGAGGAGGAGGAGAGGGCACGACGACCACCCACGCCTGCTCCCATCGAGGTTCAGTCAGAGGTGGAAAGTCACCCTCACGACTCTGCGGCCAGGTACGTACACATGGCAGAAAGTGAAGCAGTCAAAGTGACAGAAGTGACTGAAATGACATCACATCTTGTATTCTTCTCTCACGCAGAACGAGTTTGGACCAAACCACGCTGAACCAGTCTGCATCTGTGAACGGAGTGCACAGCGACAATGACACTTCTCAGGTGAGACATTCACATGTAAAAATAATGTTTTTAAAGTGTATGCTTTTACATGGAGTGTAAAAGTCATACTACTGGAAATTGCAATTATTGGATCTGATTTCTGAGGGGTTTCTTTTTTGAGATTGTTACTATTGACTTGTGTCTTCATGTCTTCTAGATAAGCACACATCTAGAATATACATTTCATAGAGATTTAATTTCAGATTTACTGCCTAAAAGGATTGATTATCATCAACTATAATTTGATAATGTGATGAAGAAGTTACAACATTTGGTAAATAATGGATCTGAATGATCTTGTATAATTAATTTCAAACAAAATGATTGCTGAAAAAACGTTTTATTCAGCTGCATTCTAATGGATAGTATTTCTGGTGTGCATGTAACGTGACCATTGTAATGTAAATACATTGTGGAGAGTGCATGTCATTACACAAGCATCGACCTTTTTGTTTATCCGAGAAGCGAATGATTAGACAGACTTAATTCAAATGTCACCTTTCTGTTTATGCATTTAATTGTAGAGTTGCTGGATCTACAAACTGTAGTCATTCTTATTCTCTTCAGGACTTATCACAGTGTTGTAACAACAGACAGTCACCATAATATTTTCCAATTACGTTTTTACCAGCAGTCATTATCGCTATCAGTATCAGTGGGAAAGAAATCTGAGCCTAAACGTGTGTATAGACCAAAGCAGCGGGAGCGTGTGAGTACTTTGGAGCTTCTCCAAACCCTTTGCTTAGATCCCGGTCCACCTTAGCTGTTCCCCTCTCGAGACCCATTGCAACCATTGCAGCTTCATTTTATCATGCGCCATCATTATTGGTGTTTTCCCGTTGCTTATAGTTGTAGATCCACCCAGAGTTTATAGCAGTTTGTATGTCTGTATTTTGAGTAGAAATGTTGATAAAGCTGTTATGGCTAATAATACATATGTTTGCATATTTTGAATGTCATGATTATCATTGTAGTTGTATGTTTAGTTTATGTGTATTGCTCTTTACATATTGTTTTATTGTAATGTTTTCAAGCCAAGTTTCATCCTGGCTTTCCTGGCACTTTTGGCTGTGAAACGCCTGCGTTGCTGTTCCCTGCTTTGGCTCAGCCAGGTTTTCATTGCAGATCATTGTATAATTCTGGTGTTTTAAATGCAGGGCTCAGAGACGGAGTCTGTGAATGGGCCGGGCCGAGACAGCGGCCTGGCATCATCGCGCCTGGATCCATCTGCAACGTTACCGATGCGAGGCGGGGCAGAGTCTGAGCCTGAGGCCATGGAGGGAATGTTGTGTCGCAAACAGGAGATGGAGTCTCACAATAAGAAGGCAGCCAGCAGGTGTGTTTCAGTCCATTACCTACACTTAACAACACAGCAGTACATTAGTCCGATTCTTTTGGCTCTGCTGCAGGTCGTGGCAGAATGTGTACTGCGTCATAAGGAAAGGAAGTCTTGGATTTTATAAAGACGGGAAAAGTGCAAGTAATGGCATTCCATATCACGGAGAGGTGCCCATAAGCTTGGGAGATGCTGTATGTGAGGTAGCAAATGATTACAAGAAGAGGAAACACGTGTTCAAGCTCAGGTAAGAAAACCGCCATCACCACCAAACACACTGTGGTACTTTTGAAATAATGAAGCCTCTTCCGTTCAACAGACTGGGAGATGGAAAAGAGTACCTGTTCCAAGCAAAGGATGAGGTGAGATGGCACTTCATCCAATCAAACAAACAAATGCCTAAACTATAAACTTACATTATCAAGTAAATTCACTGTTATTTTGCTTCCAAAGGCGGAGATGAGCTCCTGGATCCAGTCCATCCACACTTCCATTACCCCGGCTGCAGGAGACTCGCCTTGTGGGCCGAAGGTCCTGAGCCGGGCCATGACAATGCCTCCTATATCCCCGAGTTCAGGAGAAGCAGGAGGCGTCACCATGCGCAACAAAGAAGGCAAAGAAAAGGATCGAGAAAAGAGGTTTAGCTTCTTTGGCAAAAAGAAGTAGAAGATTTGTAAAGTCATCGATACAACAGCGTCAAAATTTCAACAAACTGAACAGGAAGAATGAAGATCCAGAGTTTCTCACGCAGTGTCCTCAACGCAGATCCGAACACAAATGTCTGACACCTGCTGTATGTGGCTCAGATAGTTTTCTTTCCATTTGATTCTTCCCTTTTGCAGAATTTATGTGTCATCTTTACGTTAGCACATAATTTCCATCATATTTAGTTGTGCCATTCAGGAAAAGCCACATGTAGAAGGAAGCGATGGATCTGAATGACCTTTCACCGCTGCATGAAGGGTCAGAGGTCTGTCCTGTGGGATGTGTCGCACTTCCACTTTCACATGCTCATTTTAGGGAAGGATCATCACTCTTTTTATATTGATGTTATTAACCTGACCAAGAATATTGCTGTTTATTATTTTATTTATCGGTTTGAAAAATAAACAAATTATATGACCGTAGATAATTTTGATTTCTGTTGTGCAAGAAACTCATTCAGATAAATTAGTTTTTTTTGCTTGCTCCTTGTATGTTTATTTTTATTCTCCCCCCTTTAGGTAAGCCAGTTCATGAGGTTTTAAGAAATAAAGTTAATTTTATTTCTAGGTGTGTGTGCAGTAAGTGACCATGGATTTTGAGAAACATAAATATATTTTAAAGTATGAATACTTTTTTTTTTTTACTCTTAAACTTTGCCTTTATTATTTTGTTCCATTTTCGTTGCTTTTTCTTTTCTGCTTTACAAACGTCTCTTGGTGTACAAAACGGAGGGATTAGTATTTTAGCAGTGGACGTGTGCGAGAGTTGTGGTGCTGTGAAGTTTGCACGCTTATGTTTCTATGGATCAAATATGGACGCTGCGTTTTCCTTTTGCAAATGCAGATGAACTCCGTAAGCTGTGTATTTTTGGAATGAATATTGTTCTTTGCTTTTGTTTTCTCACTGATTAACTCTTGGATGTTTCTGTTCTCAGTCAGTAGAGGGGAAATTGAGGGCAGTGTAGACTCTAAATAATGCTAAAGCTTCAATGAGAGGAGCAGCGATGGGACCGGCAGTACAGAATGTGTGTACGAGCCTTACTTGAACCCAAAACCACACGCTAGCCTCCATTCAAACTGCCCTGGAAGACGTTTCTTATCCAGAGAAAACGTCCATTGTGGCCTGTGGCAATGAACTAATGTATGTCAGGGATTCAAGTTTTAAATCTTCACAAATGTTTAAATGAAACTAAGTGAAGACTCCTTGCGGGATAGACCTGCTTTCTTTTAAAGGCGCACAATGTAACATGTTTCTGAAGGGGCTCTACCACCTGCTTGTGTGAGATTTATTTGTATAGCACATTTCATACAAAAACTGGCTCAATGTGTGCACCAAGGTGATATTGCTTTGTCTGGAAGGTTCCACGATATGGCATTTAACTTAAACAGAAAGAGAATTTTGACTGAATTTTGAGATGAATTTGGATTGCCACATGTCACCACAGGAAAACACAAATGCATTCTCGAAAGTGTTTTAGAAGTGGTACTTGCAATAACTCACTATTATTGCAACAATTCACAAGTACACTTTATCTTTTTATACCATTTTGGACCATTTTATACGAGCATCTATTAAATTATAGAACTCCTAACACCTTACATTCCTCTATCAAACCTGTTACCTATGTTGCCTCCATGGAGCTATACAAGATAAATGCCACATTGTGAGATAGAAATAACATTTCTCTCCGCTGGAAAGGTTACATCATGCTCCTTTTTAAACGTTTTTCATGTGTTGTGGCATGAGTAATTATTTGTTGATATTTGTGTTTTTTTTAATTATCAGTACTATAAAACTGGATCGAGTACGTGAACAGACTAAATCACTCACAAGGGAGGGCTGGTCTTAATTAACTGGCAACACGTCATGATTATAATATATTTGTTTTAATACAGCTGTATCATTTGATGCAGATATTACAAATTTGTTCACTAACTATGATTGTACAGATCCAAATCCCATTGAAAACGCTATCAAGTGGAATGTGTACAAAGGTCTAGTTCTGTAAACAAAAACGTTGGAATCAAAATGTATTACCAAATGAATGTGTGTCTCTGGGGGCTGCCAAATACTCCCCTAAATTAAGTTATCAGAGCATGGACAAAGTTGATATCACTTGATGTTTTAAGGCTATCCTCGGGTATGTGTTGTCTGTGGCACTTTGATTTTGGTCCTGGTGTCTAGCTTGAGTTAAATAGACTGAAACTAAACTACAATGTGAATAGAGTCATTGCATACATAGGTGAGCCAATGCAGTTCATGTAAATTGTGCACAATTTTGAATGGAGGCATGTTTAGTCCAAAATAATCACCTTTTTAGAACAATCACCTGTCTCTGATGAGAATCAGTTATTGATACATTTAAGTTGACATAGTGTATTTTCTTACTGCTCACTGGAATGTGAAGGACTCCAATAAGTTGGCCAAATTGGTCACTTGAGGCAAATGATTATTCTCCTTTTACAGACTCTCATTCACTGCTGCACGTTAACTGCACTGTATATTTCTCACAGTTTTCTCTGTTCTGAAATCTGGTTTTGTGCAACTGTTATCGTCTGGCTTTACATTTGCATTTGGTACTCTATGAGAATAGCACTGTGTTGTTATTAAGCTTTGACCATTAAATTAATCTATTTTGTTGATGATGGTTTTTAAGAAAACAACCATACTTTTAACTTATTGATGAAAATCCTTTATTTGTAAGTATTCTTACAAATTCTTATAGAAGGCAGGAGACTAGTCAACAGATTGGAGTTTTTATTTTTACATTGATAGTCGTCAGTCTTGCAGCATTTGATAAATCTGTTAACCGACTTTAAACAATTCTATGCTTTTGATGAATGTCTGTTATTGCCTCTTCAATTAATTACTATTATCATTATTGCTACTGTTATTACTATTACTACTACTGTTACTACTGCAACTTATTGCAAAAGTATAACTTCTGTCCATTTTCAGGTACGTGTCTGTAATACCAGACTGCTTCCACACGATGTCAATGTGCTGTGGAGCATTTTCGTTACAAATTGGAAAAATGTTTGTTGACTTGTGTATCGACATCTATTATTATTATTAGGAATAATAAAATATGGTTTAATCAAACATGGTTTGTTTATTCATCCCATGGATGACATATATTTGTATAATTGCCTACACTAGGCAGGTAGGAGACCCCACCAGAAAGTGCATCTTTCAGTGTGTTGAACTGGAGTATATTATAAGTTGTTGTATTTAATTATATTACAACTGTGGAGGAAAATATGAATCTATATGGTATGGCCTGATAAGTGTTTTCTTCAATCGTTTTATGAATTCAATAATTTATTTTGATAATAAATGACTCAACCACTATTTTTTAATATGTGGCAGTAAATAATACAGCAACAATCGCCCGATGAGTGTAGGGATGATAAAAATCTACAATTAATTTGATTTCTTGTTGAAGCAAACTTTACTTGTTCCTTCTTTTTACTGTATACGTCATTATCGCGTTATTAAAGCCCCTGCTGCAATTCTCCCCCATCACCAGCAGGGGGCCCTGTTCCTCGTGCATTTCCACACAAGCGGCAGCCACAACACTCACACTTTCTGTTATAAAACAAGATGGCAGCTGTTGTTGAGAATGTTGTTCAACTGTAAGTGTTGTACTTTTTATCTATATTTTACACACTATTTCACGACACAGTAACTTTATGATCAAAGCGGTGAGTTAGTGGTAGAAAGCTGTCAGACGTGTCACTTGTGCGGTTGTAGGACACAGTCATGTCGGACCGTCGTCTCATCCTGGAGTAGGAAGTGCAAGAGTTAGCAGCATTATTAACAGCATAGTACCTCTATCTACGTAATATGACCATGACCACCTCCAATTATAGGGTCGTGTGTAAAAATGTGTTATCTTATTGAATATTAAGTTATTCACGTGTACTAATCACTGTGTTAGCGCTAATGTCGCTGACAGATGACAGCCGCTAACAAGCTAACTACTCAAAGACATTAGCACAGGTTCACCCTGACACTCAATGAATGAAACTGTGCTCTCTGTGATCTGTCGCAGAAGATGTTGACTTACAAGCAGCACACGGGATGTAATCCTTAATGTATGATGCTCACATGTTGGAGTCGCCCTCACATTCTGACAGAATCTCAGCTGCCCACATCATCACACACACTCTGTAAACTTATAAAGCCGCACAAAGTGACACATCACAACTCAGGCAAACTAAAGCTTTGCCAGAAAACGATTCTTACAGAGTCTATTTCTTGAAATTACAGCAATACATCAGTAGTTGATTGATAGACATCCTGTAACTTTTAAAAATAAAAATGTGTGTTGTACAAAGTTTGTTTATTACATGACTAAAATGAATATTTCCGATGACCCTCGCACTAATGTTGACGTGTGTTTAAGGTTGGGAGAGCAGTGCTACAGAGAAGCCCTGGAGCAGTGTCGTAACTACAACACCAGGCTGTGTGCGGAGAGGAGTGTGCGTTTGCCCTTCCTGGACTCACAGACCGGTGTCGCCCAAAGCAACTGTTACATCTGGATGGAGAAGAGACAACGAGGGCCAGGTCAGGCTTGTCATGTGTCTGCTATTAGCCCTTACTTTCTGTTTTAGATACTTATCACAAGAAAAGTCTACGGCTGAAAAATTCAAGGCCGGAAGCTTTAATTCAGACAGTGTGAAGTGTACTATATACACACACACCTTAAACGTTTCCTTTGGTGTTTCAGGCATGGCTCCAGGGCAGCTGTACACTTATCCCTCTCGAAGATGGAGAAAGCGACGGAAAGTTCACCCTCCTGAGGATCTGATCTTCCCTCATCTGAAGACGGGTATAGACCACATCACAGTCTACACAGTATAATACATGTATAACGTTTATTGATTAATCAATACACTTTTTTGTGTTTTTGTGCTGTGTCCCCAACCGCAATTTCAAATGTCAGAGCTTGATTTAGGTCTGAAAAAGGACTCTCTGTTGTCGTCGGATGGCAGCAGTCTTGAAGCTCTGCTGAAGGGAGACACTTTAGACAAAAGAGGTGTAGAGCTCCGCGGGAACGAAGAGGACTCCAACATGAGCGACCTCACCGGGGGCCTCAACCCAGCGTCCCGGGCTCGAAAGGTCTTTATTTAGAATCATCTAAAATACATATTTTGGGACTCTCTAAAACCTTGGTATTTCGTCACACGCTGAGAGAAATATTGCAAACTTCCTGCTGTTTATGTATTCAAATGTTCGATTAAGAGTCACAATCAAGTTAAGGTTAGTGTTAGGAGCCACTCATTTGGTTACGGTTTGGGATGAGGTAAGTGTTAGTTTGCGGAGGGACGAAATACCATGATTTTAGAGAGTTCCTGCTTATTCTGTCCATCGTGGTCTATCCATGTTGTTGCAGAGGATTCTTGAGGCCGATGACTTCTTTGACGACCTGGACGATGAGGATTATGAAGAAGACACGCCAAAACGAAGGGGAAAGGGAAAGGGGAAGGTACTTTCTCATTAGGGATCAAATAATCAGTGAATCAGACTCTAAAACGGATCAAAATATGTTTTAAGGGACGTGGTGCCGGCAGTACCAAGAAGAAACTGGATGCTGCGGCCCAAGAGGACAGAGACAAGCCCTATGCCTGTGACAGTGAGTTTAACCAGTCCTCTCACTTTTGTCCTCATGTGCACTAGGGCTGCACGATTAAACGCAATCAAAGTAAAATCACAATTTCAGTGTGCACAATTAGCAATCACAAAGACTGCAATATTTCCTTTATAAATTGAAAATGATCTTGTTGCAATCTGTGTTAAGATCTCTAAAACAGGATTAGAAATACAGGGAACACTGGAATAGTCAAAAATGGGCTGACTAGAGATTAGATAAGGTAGTAGATAAGGTAGAATGTGAGAATTGTCCAATAAACGATTATGTGGCGCCTCCTGCATGTGAAGGAATGATCCCCTACGATCTCAGAGGCTAAAATGTCAATCTGTCGTTGTGTACCTAGGCAAGACACTTCACCCACATTGCCTAGAATGAGTCTGGTGTGTGCGTGAATGATTGGTGGTGGTCAGAGGGGCCAGTAGCACATACCAGTTGCTCGCTTCTGTCAGTGTGCCTGAGGGCAGCTGTGGCTACATTTGTAGTTCGTCACCACTGTGGGTTGAGTGAATGAATAATTTTGTGAATCGTTTTAAAGTGTCCAAAACAAGCAATATATAAAACAAAAACGTATTATCATTATTATTATTATAAATACAACTTCAACTATTTTCTCAGGTTTTATTTTTCCCTCCCTTTGGATTCCTCAGTGCTCTTTAAAGATTATTCAATCTTAATACAGAAATTGCAAATCAATTTCTGTCAGGAAGCAGAAATTGATTTTCACAATATTTTTTCACAATCGTGCAGCCCTAAGATGCAACAATTATTAGATCAGCTTTGTTATTTCTTATTAATATTCTTGAATAATCTGTATATTTACAGATGATTACAGTGTTTAGAGCTTTAAACCTCAGTCCAAAATAGATTTTCTTTTAACAGTTGGTGTTTTGTTTGAAATGGGGAAGTCTTGCTTTCACTTCCACTCTGTTGTGAAACTGCTTTGTCCTCTGCTGTCTTCACTTGAATGAAGCCGATCTTTATCGTCCTTGAGCTTATTTCTCTGTCTCTGTCTCTGCTCTCTTTTCCCTCTTTCTTTCAGACACTTTCAAACAAAAGCATATTTCCAAACCTTCTGAAAGAGGTATTTTTTCTCTCATTTCACTTTGTGTCCTGACTCTGTTTTGATCCATGTTAGTCATCACTGTAGTTGTACTGGAAATATTAATTTGATTCAGATGCAACTTCTTACGTATTGATTCAGGATGTAATTGGAGATCCCCAGTCATTATACATTTCCCATTTTGTCATGGACTTTTAAAAATAATTGCTTGTTACGTTTGTTTGTTGATGTTAGTTGCTGGTTTGTTGTGGATACTCATCTTGTGACAAGCCTTAAATCCCTTTGGGGTAAAAATATGCACAATGGCAGCTTTGTCATGAAGATTCACAGAACACAGTTATTAATTCACAACTCCACTCAAAATCAAATGTCATGTTTGGCTGTTGTTAAGCGAGGAAAAGATGATTTAATACATAAGTGGCCTGTTTCCAGTTGAAGCAGAAGCAGACTGTTCATCATTCGATACTAGTTTGAAATATCACATTGCATATTTAGCATCATATGTCACTATAATCACTACCACCATCCATAAGTCACAGAAAGTCTGACTTCCTACTGATTGCTTATGCATATGAAGATGTCAACTGATTTTTATTGACAGTTTGTGGGAAGCGTTACAAGAACCGTCCAGGCCTGAGCTATCACTACGCCCACTCCCACCTGGTGGATGAGGAAGGGGAGGAGAAGGAGGATCTGGATCTGGAACCCCCTCCACCACGTCCCGACGAGCCCAAAAGTAAGTGTGGCAGGAGTTGTTGGCTAAAGGAAGCGGAGGCTAACGCTGCTCTGTGTTTGCAGCTCCAAAGAAAGGCCCGGATGGTATTGCGTTGCCCAATAACTACTGTGACTTCTGCCTGGGCGACTCCAAAACCAACCACAAGACCGGCCAATCAGAAGACCTGGTGTCCTGCTCCGACTGTGGCCGCTCAGGTAGGTTCTGTGTCAACATTATTAATACATACAAATGTCGTCATATTGACACAGATACAATAATGAACCCTAAAAGCTGTTCACCGGAAGATGTCATGTCCAATACTGTGTCATAACAACATATTAACAGAATTATTATTGAATTTATTTTATTACAATCCATTTTTTGAGATGTTTTATTTGGGGTTTTTACAAGATATGAGCCAGTTCCATTGTAAATAAATGGACTTTTGAACAATATTCTAATGTTTCTGAGTTTCACCTGAATTTTACAAGATCAGAAAACCTGTATTTGTCCCACATTGGAGACATTTGAGTAGAAATTGATTTCTATAAATAGAATGCCAAACTTTACCTTTGGAGTAGAAACTTTGTGACTGAAGCATCAGTGTTCCTGATGCCCAACCTGGGCTTTCACATACTGTATTTGTTCACATATCACATGAATGATTGACAATTAGGAGGACCAATAATGCAGACGATCCACCTTTTTATAAACTCTGAATACCTATTATAAATCCTTTAATTGTATAATAGCTATTCAGCAAAAAAATTGATAGATGAATGTTCATAATGTTTTTGGACAGTGTTTCCCAACCGTCTCACAAAAAAGCTGTATTTTTGAATTGTCAAATTAAAAGCAAACAAATGGTTTCTGTCCTAATGTAATCTGCTCACACAATACTGACAACAACCTGATCCACTGCAGACTTCTCATTTCAAAAGTTCTAAGCTTCATATTTCCGCCAATATCCACTTTTAAGAAAATGTTTTTCAACCACACCCTATTACCACATGTTCTCTGTTCTGCGGTGCAAAGTTGTTCCTCAAGGAAAAGGAAAGTTTGAAGATTACATTGTTCTGTATAGGTCACCCCTCGTGTCTGCAGTTCACCCCCATCATGATGGCGGCGGTGAAGACGTACCGGTGGCAGTGCATTGAGTGCAAGTGTTGCAACATGTGTGGGACCTCTGAAAACGATGTGAGTGTCGGCGCATGTGTTCACAGGTCTAGTTCTGGGACCATTTGATATTTATAGTAAGTAGATAGTTGGCACCAATTATGAGATGTGTCATTTAACTAATTATTTTAGCAACAAATTACAAGGGTTTCATGCCACTGAAGGGAACAGGAACTTGAATTATTCCACAGTTTTATGTTTGTCACAGTTCTAGTATTAGTTTCCATGTGAGTAATGAGCTGTTGTCCTAGGATCAGCTTCTGTTTTGTGACGACTGTGATCGAGGCTACCACATGTACTGTCTCAAGCCTCCCATGGCAGAGCCTCCTGAGGGTAAGACAAAGCAGACTGTTGAATATTGAGACACACTGGGACACCATAATAATATTTGAATAAATTTGATGTTTTTGTGTGCAGGGAGCTGGAGCTGTCATCTATGTCTCGCTCTTTTAAAAGAAAAAGCCTCCATTTACCAGAACAAGACGGTCCCTCCATCGTGATGCTTTCCTGCTGGTTTCCCTCATCTCTGCACCTGTCCAAACCTACGGATTGCACAGGGACAGTTTGAGAGCAAGAAGGGAAGTGCTGTATTTCACCTCGGTTAAAATGACTCTCACGCGCTGTGTGCACAGTCCTCCATGTTTTACTTTCCCATTCTTTAAAACATATGTCTCCTAATGCTCTTTCCGCCAATACATAACTGCATCCCGAAACTCTGGTTGTTTTACCAAGAATAGATTAGAAATAAAATGAATTATATCACTTAACTTTGAGCAACTTTTAATATTTATATTCATTATATATTTCTATGACATTGTAGTAGAATATAATTGGGAAGGTTTTATCTAATATATAAAAATGGTGCCCTCTTTAATGTTGGGATTAAAATCCATTACTCACCACTTATCGCACTGCTGAATATTTATTTATGATCTTAATGTTTGTTTTAACAATTAGGACGATTTATTTTGAAATTGAATGGACATTGTCATTTACAAAACCAAGTGAAACATTGACTCTAACCTCATGTGGGAGGAGTAGTAGACAAACGGTGACGTGTTTTAGCTGAAATGATTTGAGTTTCCTGTGGCTTATAGTCATATTTCACCGATCACCAGTTTCAAGTCGGTGTCATGCTTCTATTTTCTCTCACTGTCTCTGCATTTTCTCGAACTGCTTTTTCCAAAGTGGAGAGAACGCCATTAGGCGACAACATGCACCACACAGAGTAGAGTTGTGTCGTTAGCTTTAGCTGATGCACGTGTTGGGAATGCTGTATAATAGAATAACCACAATATCCTGTTTTAAAGCCAACTAACACCTAGTACAATTTACAGTATACCATGGGTTCTTATCTCATTGTTTGAGCGATGATGTCATATAGCATATTTCTCTGGTTTATTTTCATATACTGGACATTGTTTGTTTTAATGTTTCACTTTAATGGGCGTCGATGTGAGGAGGATTCCACTGCCTCTACTCAGTTCTGATGGTTCAAATGGCACGTATACAATCTGTGAGTTTGTTTGGCCAAACCTAAACAGTTCAAGAAATAGTCAAGAGTTGACATTCAGCTAATGTTGATGAATGTGTAGGTTTATAATTTTAGGTTGTATTTTACTGGGAATGTGATGGATTGTTTAATTTGTTTTCTCAAAGAAAATAAATACTAGCCTAATTTTTTGGCCTATGCTGTTTCTTTGGGAGGGGGTGATTGCAATGACAAATCACTTTGGAAAAGTTGAAACAATAACAGTGAAACATTTTTTTCAATATGTTTTCCCCACTAGAGGGCAGTGATCTTCAAATTGATCATTCACACCTTTTTGTTATGAGTAATATTATATTAGGCTTACACTCCCACTGTGCACACTCCACGGGCTAAAACACATACACTACTTACAATCTAAAAACATTTTAATCCAAGCCGCTCCATCGAGGAAACACTCATGTGCCCTGTACTCGGTAAACACTGCACTAAAACAAAAGGAGAAAAATGTCATCTTTTTATTGCACATTTTATTGCACTCAAAATACAACAGTCCTCTATGTTTGAAGCATTCTCTAAAGCAATCATTTCAACATTTACAGCACTATTATATGAGGAAGCGTGCTGTTAATTCACAAGTAAAAAAGTCTACAGCAGGTCACTTGACATAAAACATCAATGTAAAAATGTCTTAAACAACATATTGTACGTCTTTCACTGACCCCAGATCATAAGTTTACTTGCCCTGCTTTAATCTAGTGGTATTTTGGTATTACAATAAGTGGATAAACTGTAAGCATAAGATTACTATTTCCTCGAGTTGGTCAATTGTATTTAACCCAATAAATAAATAAATGAAACGCACTAGTATAGATTTGCACTTTTAGTTTGAACAAAGCTACAATTGCTACAGCACATATAGAAATACTATTACGTATATATACGTCAGTGTTGTAAACAGAATGAATTGTAATGCGTCTGCAGGTCACTAATATAAACAGTGAACAAACTCTTGGACGAATGTGTTCAGATCCTTTAACTCAACAACTCACAAAAGAGGTCTAGGCTACATCATCTATTAAATACAAATTATTTATCAAACATTCATAGTTTGTAAAATCTAATTCATACAAATACATGTGTCTAAACAACCATAAAAATATCTTTTCTATCTCAAACGTAATTATTGAGAGTGGCACCAAGGCGTCCTTAACGTGTATCAAAAGTCCTGTTTGCACTGATTCATCCACATGAGCAGGAAAGCAGATGTTTGCAGCATTGTTTAGTCACATGACCACATGTAAAGAGTGCACTACAGTTAAAAGTGATTTATTATTGCGGCTCTGCATGAGGCTTCTTTTGTCCTGAAGCTTTGTGCCCTAAAGTTTCACCAAAGTGCAAATTTCACCTTCAACAAGTCGACAACAAACAATAGTTCTAATTTTTATTTCTAACTTATGATTGTAATGTCTTTAAAACTACATATATATACATATATTTAGTTTTAAATATATATATTTAATGATGTACCCCCAGAGCAGATGTAAAATTCAAGACTTAAATGATTCTATTCTTGTTTCTTTACTCCCTGTATATTTACCACAATCAGAAAAATACCCATATGACCACAGTTATGTTACATTCCAATACAAGTACAGTAGAGGCTACACAGAAAGATCAGACTTACTGGTATTTAAATCTACTAAACATTTAAATAGGGCTTTGTGTTTTATGATGGCATGGAACTGTTGTACGTGGATTAAGACAGCACTTTTGGAACTCTACTTTTTGACATGCACAGGAATAAGACTCCAAATGACATGGCTACTGCTGCAACTATAGAAGAAAAATGTTTGTCATTATCTCCGTAACATTTCTTTTATGCTTGTGTTCATCTCATTTATTGCCTCTCCTTGGAAATAAAATCAAGAAATTACAAAGTATCTAAACCAGAGATAGTTGATCTCAACTTTGCCTTTCACACTTTTGGTTTAGTTATGGATTGGTCCCCACATTACCCCACCTGAGCTCTATCTCATTCCGAACAGCCTCTTTTTGGCTTCAGCAAACAGCGTCATGATGAAAGTGGTACTTGGCTTGGACGAGCTTTGACTTGGAGGCCTCACATCTGCCCAAAGAAGATCGAGCAGAGTAAGAAGACAGCATAGAGAAACATGAGGCCAAAGCCCAGGCGACGGTCCAGTCTCCAATGGTTCAGATGCACACTCATCACCTGACAAATGCAACACACACAACTTTAAGAGGTGAAACTTATGTAGTATGTAGTTTTGACTATTAATAAGTGGATAAATTCAAGCGGTGACTCACAGTCAGTAAAACAGAGGCCAACAACAAGACAACCGAATAGACCAACCCTTTATTATTGATATGAACCTGAAACAGAAGATGAATATGAATGCTCACTTCCCCCACATGCCACTGCTAACACTGACTTACCACTGATCCATGATCCACCAGCAGAGTTCTCAAGGCCCACGGAAACCCCAACCCCAGCAGGATGTCAAAGATGTTGCTGCCAATGGAGTTGGACACAGCCATGTCCCCCATCCCTGTGAGAGCAGAGTGAGCTCAGAGGAGATTCACAGCAGAAACAATAAGTCTATGTGGTATATAGTGTATACCTTGTCGGGCGACTATCAGACTGGCCATGCAGTCTGGTACACTGGTCCCAGCCGCCAGGAACGTGATGCCCATAATGTAGTCTGGGATCCCCAGTGTGGAGCTGATGATGGTGACCTGAGAGACCATGAAGTACATCTTATATATACTTCATAAACATGATTCAACTGGATTCTGTGACTCTTACCATCCACACCATGAGGTAGGAAAAGACTGCAATCCACACAGTCGAGCCAATAAAGGTGACCATGAACCATCGCTGCCATCGCGGCTGAAGACAGTTGGGCACAGTGTAGTAGAGCAGGACGCCCAGCGGCCACGTGGTCACCCACTTCACCCTCGCGCCGCAGCCTCCTGCACAGATGCATCTCCGTATCAAGAGTGTGCTTTCATCTCTTCATATGACACACACCAAAATGATGTTACCTGGAATGTGCCAAGGTCTGAAAATCCCATCATCCTCCTCTTCCTCAGGGCCCTCCCTTTCAGCCCCTTGTTTCCCCACAGACTCTGTGTCTCCGACGCGGGAACGCCCTCCTCCATTCTCCAGACCGTAGGACGTCGTCCTCTTCACACTACAGCTGGACGTCCGCCTGGATCCAGGCCCAGCTTCTTCCTTCTGACTCCTCGAGCTGCGGATCAGCCTCTGTCTCTGTTCGTCACAGGAGGGAGATGTATTCATGAAGTCTTGGCTCAAACTGACATATTTGCACTGACCTCACTGATGAGCATGCGTCCTGCCATCGTGAGCCTGGTGCGAGGAGAGAAGTGTGGTGTGATCATGATGCGCAGACCGGCCTCCGAGAAGGACAGTTTGTGAGGGTTCAGGATGAGGAGCTCGTCCACCATCACCACCGGGCCAGAGTCACCATGACCCTGAACTGAACACACACTGTTAAACATGAGGAAAAGCACTAACAGAGCCTCCATCTCCTCTTCAATCACCTTTACTCAGGAGCACAATGGAAGTGTTGCAAGCCGCTGCCTCCTCCACCATCTTGTCTTCTTGTGCATGTTCAGATCTGGAGCAACACGGCTCAGCGCTCTGGCACTGGCGCATTACAAACACTGATATTGGGGAATTAAATCTGCACAAGGCATGAATATTTCTGATGTTAATAAATTTAGATTTCTTTTATGATAAGTATATAGCCATACTTACTTCATGATTACTATATATATTCCATATAACGCCATGAGGAGAATAGATTCCCACCTTAACGACACACACACAGAACATACTCTTGGAAAACGGGTGAGTTTAGACCAAACACGGTTCATTAGCAGACCTCTATTCAATGCTTTGTAAGTGAGTTTTCATTTGTTTAACTGTGCAAAAGCATTCTGTTTCCAGAGAAACCGGTGAGGTGGAATAAGGTGAAGCTCAACTGTGACCGAGCACTTTCTTCACACATCACTAATGAATACTGTGGTCACAAATAAATCTTTTCTTAATCACGCCCACTGACAAGCACTAACTTGACCTCAACTTGTGGTCCAAAAACACAAGCATTACTCTCAACAGATTTAGAACACATACAGCAGCCTTTCAAATACCCATCAGAAAACCACAAGAAATGTGAAATAATCTTTAAGTTTTCCATTTAAGTTAACACATTTAAGTTAAGAATATGTAATGTTTATGTAAAATCTGTTTCTGAAAGAGTGATTAACATTTGTTCATTATCGGCAGTTCAAAACCAAAGGGCAGTGTTTTACTGCTTGTTGAAATGAAAACAACCACACAGTGGATAGTTGTTATCACATAGCACACAGCCTTCATTTGGCCTTCAAATTCTTAATATTTTCCTTTGGGAAAATGAATACGGATCTTACTTCCAGAATCAGAGCAGATTGGAAAGTGGGCGGGACTTAGCCTGTCACATACATGTTATATAAACGTCACAAACATGTCATATAAATGTCAAACTCACCAAACAACTCTGTCATCATAGATGACCTGTGGAAAGGGCAGATATTTCAAATGAAGAATAGATTCATTCCAAAGTGTCATAATGCTGATGTTTTACCAAGATGAGCGTGAGCACAGACAGAATGTAGTACATGGAATCGCGAAACAGAGACCACCAGGTCAGGACCACAGTCTGAAATCAAAGACATGTGAGTTCCCGTCACACTCTCTGCTGGCACAGATCTGTGTGATGTACTTGTCCTGCAAAGATCCCACTGAGGCCGATGATCACCAGGATGTTGAAGACGGCTGAGCCCACAATCGTGCCCACTCCCACATCCCCCTTTGTGATGAACACACCTGCACACATGGAAGAGCAGCACAATACTATATATTCATATGAGTCAGAATCTTACTACAACAAATTAGTCTCAATTACCCAAGTCACAAGTCAATCCAAACCGTTCACTAACATGCAAAAATATCTGCCTTCCATCTGCGTAAAATGTTTTACACTTAGTTATTTAGTCAGGCCATCTGTCGAGACATTGCGGACGTGCTAACCTATAAATGGATTAGATGACTGTATTAGCATGTTTAGGCGGTGGGATGTGTCTGCTGAGCCTACAGAGAAAGATGACGAAGTACCTTGATATGGAGCGATACCTACCAATCAGAGAAGTAAAAAGCTCTGGGGCTGAACTTCCTGCTGCCATAAATGTGGCTCCAGCGACATCTTCACTGAGCTGCAAGTTCTGTACAATCAAGAAAAACATATCAGTAGAGAGAAAAACAACTACATGTATAATCACCAGAACTGTGCAACTTGCCTCCGATATTTTATCAAGGGAAGGGACAAAGTAATCATCACAAACGATGGCCAGGGCATAAAACATGTAGATGGCCTAGAGTAGAAAGGACAAAACAGTCTCAGCTCATCATGCATCAGATCATTACAGACTAGAAATGGCAGAGCAGGTGTCTTACACATAGAGCGTGGAGGCAAACAGCCCCATTCTTCCTCTGTTCTTTAGTGAAGATGTCCTCAGGAAACTCATTGATGGCTGCAGACACACATTATACAGTATCACCATTTCTGACTAGACTGCCTGTCATAGCAAATCATTTATTGTATTTTTAGCATAGTTCCATTAATTTGTGTTTTTAATTGCAGACTTCAGGCACAAACCCCCACACCCTTTGGGAGGCGAGACAGGCAGCTCCTCCTGCTCCGTCCCCAGTTTAAAAAGAGGAGAATGTGTTCATGACAACCACTATAGTTCATCTGACATCAACACAGACATGCGACTCATCTGCTCCAATTACAACTTGGGGACAAGCTGAGTGAATATAAAGTGGAAGTGGCTATAAATAGCTTTAGTGCTGTGAAACAACAGTGGAGCTCAGAGCGGAGCTGGGGCCCAAAGTAACAGCAGCAAATGAGGATTAACTCTGCACCGCCTCCGCACTCCTTCACACTCTTTGGAACTTTTTTACAGGAGTTATTGTTGATTTAAAAAGTCTGAGCACATGACTCCCTATGAAAGGTTATCTACCACAGAGCCGTACTCGACATTTGAGGGATTACCTCGACCCAAACATACAGTAAACTGAAATCTGTGATTCTTAGCCAAGGAAAATAAAAGGCACAGTAAAGTGTAAGAATTCTTAACCAGATCAGTGATGGAGTCACAACTGCGATAATTCATTTGCCTGTTATTGTGTCGCATTATAACAGGAAGCTTCAGGTAAAACCAAACTCAGTGTGAGACAGAAACCAGAGGCCACTGATTTAGAGTTGCAAAGTGACGGAGAGAAGTGCATAGATGACACCGCAGCAGCTGTTGTATGAGGGAGGTGCTGTAGGAACAGAGCTTAACGTGTAAACTTTGTCTTATCTAAAGACACGACCTGGTGTTTGAGCTCTCAGACATCTGCGCTTTCTCTGAGGATTACACTTTACCTTCTCCCATTATTCATTTTTGTGAAGAAAAGAGTCTTAGGCCAGAACATAAGCTCTATGTCGAGCAGCGGTCGCATGAACCGATCAACGCTTCCTCATGTCGCCTGGTGAAGCCAGTTGCTATAGCAACCCTCTCTCTGGGGGCATCCAACGTTTTCTCTTTTTTGGCGATGGGTGGCAGTAGGACGCCAAAGACAAGCGACTGCTGAAACAGCGGGAAGGGGAGGTAGAGCCGTGTTTCCCATGGTTTGAGTAAAAAAAAAAAGAAAAGTGACAGCCGCCCTGTAGACTGTAATGTCTAAAAATATTTATTTTTCCCTACAACTCTCAGGAGAGGCCTGAGAGCCAGGGAGGAAAAAACACATGCTAAAAAGACAGAAGCAACAAGACATAACGAGAGTGGCTTCAAGTTCATTTGCCAAACCCGGAGCACTACGCCACAGAAATAACAATGTATATATTCTTTAAAACATGGATCTATTTACCCTGAGGTTATAAGGTTCACTACTTCATTAACAGAAGGATCTGACAGAAAGAGAAGGTCAACAGTCTGAGATGTATCAGTTTGTTTGTTCTGTTCTTATGAATGTTATGACATTTGGTGATAAATGTGGCATAAACATGGTTAAAGCATGAGCGAACACCACAAAGTGCAGCGGAGTGAGAGGTGCATTGATCTAAGGCTGGTGTGAGACCAGCTTCTATCGAGCGCTCACAGATCACAACCACACCACTGAAGCAGGTACAAGCTGAATGTTTCATGAGGAATCAAAAAATAAATATTTCATTCAGGGCGTATTGTAAATTCAATTATGCATTTGTCTTTGATTCTCATTGCTTTGAGGAACTGAATAGAGTCGGGATAAAACGGCAGTCACACCCATGTGTGCAGTCAACACTGATACTCTATCTACTCACTGTGCAATGGCCAAATGAATGCCAAATCAAATATGAAATAAAAAAGATATATCTATCCCTCAGCTGATCAGTGATCTGTAGTCTGTCTGGAGACCTCACAGCTGCTCCTGAATAAACCTTCCACACACAGGTCTGACGCTGACATCATATGGACTCATTTGCACACGCCTCTCCTCTGCTATTTTTAGATCCTGGTTTGCACTTTTAATGCTTGAAAGACAGAATTGTTGGATCAAAATTTTGTATTCAGTTGCTTAGCAACAATGGTCTTGTCATCTGAAGGCGGGTCTTCATCTTGTTAAGCAGCGAAGGGATAAGAGAGAAGGAGTGGGGGCTGATGTTACAGTCCAATCCCCAGATAATATCCTGAGGTCCAGCACTGGCGTTTAATCACACAGATTATGTAATCAGCTGCTGAGAGGACCTGACCTGCACCCCCCACACCCACATTATCACTGAGATCTACTGAACATGACAAATATATTTACCATTTCAACTACAGTATCGTCAGCGTGAGATACTGTAAGACACGTGTTACGTATACGCGTTTTGCAACAGGTTTCAATCATTAAGTCAGAGGTTGGGACATGAGAGCTTCAGTGGAACTCAGCAAAATACTATACAATAAATAACAACTCTAATTAAACAAATACATGTATTCAACTGATTTAAATTTTAATATAAAAAAGGATGTCTGTTGGATGGTACTTCAGTTACCACTTAAGTAGGAACAAGGTAAAACAGAAAAGCTGGGAGCAATGTCTCGAGCTCCTCTAAATTGTGTTGCATTTGTCTGAGGACTGAGAGAGTGTGCTCTGTGACCTTTCCCTTCACCTGCAGGGGACAAGCTGCTCCTGTCTGTGGCTCCACACACACACACACACACACACACACAACGCAGACGTGGGGTCACATACCTGCACATATATGTGTGTGTGTGTGTGTGTGTGTGTGTTTGATATCAGGGGGTTGTTGTGTCACACCTGCTCGTGGCTCCTCCTCGCTCTGGTTCACACTCTCCTCTGTCTGCAATAGCCTCCGACTCCAGCGCTGCTCCACACCCTCTCCTCCCTCTGGAACACAAACAAGTGGTTAGATGCCTCGACACTACTATCTTATTCTTAACTACTACGCAAATTACTTCTATTCTCCTAGATCGTCATGACAACATCTGAAGATAAATGACAAATATGGATGTTTGAACTGTGACCTGTTGCCCTCAGACCAATTCTGTGTCAATACTGAGGGGACTAGAACGTGGACTGGGAGGTTCCAAGTCTGAATGAAGGTGTAGGTTCTGTAGAGAGCAGTGTTCAGTAGAGAGCAGTGTTCTGTAGAGAGCAGTGTTCATTAGAGAGCTGTGTTCTGTAGAGAGCAGTGTTCAGTAGAGAGCAGTGTTCATTAGAGAGCTGTGTTCTGTAGAGAGCAGTGTTCAGTAGAGAGCAGTGTTC
>JAPMNZ010927834.1:0-16574 GCA_029875035.1 Pomatoschistus microps | reverse complement strand
TACAATAGATAAGATGTCATATTCACTGATCTCTTCAACAAACAGGGACTGAATGATTCTGCTTCCCAATTTGCACGTTTTATTTCCGTTGGTTGCATTCATAGTGTTCGCAATATTGGCTCCAATATTACAAAACTAAACATTAAGGTTGGTTAAATGAAAAGACAAGTTCATGGATAGAATGTCTCGAACTTAAAGCACTTTAATGATCTCGCACATGTTGATCAATCTCAGTGTCAATCGTTTCTATTTCTGTACTTTTTACTTTGTTCTATGTACTTGTCTCGTGCACTCTGGGGTCTTTTGTAAAATGGATGTGAATCTGAAAGCTTCCTTCGATGGCTGGGAGCCCAGTCACATGGAAGGAGCTCGGAGTAGAGTAGTAGAGAGTTGTATGCTTTTATATTGAGAGGAGACAGTTGAGGTGGTTCTAGCATTTGTTTGCTCCAAATGCACTGCAGAAAGTGTGTGGAGAAGGAAGTAGGTGCCTCTGATCCGACTGCTGCAACAGTTGAAGTGTAAGAAAATAGACTGATGGTGAAAGAAGCATGGACCAGGACAACACCTAGTGCACTTTTTATTCCTTAATAAATTATTCAACAGATAATACAGACCATATTGATGCACTTTACTAGCACCAGCTCAGACCTACTACAAAATGTTGATTGTTAGGCATGTTGAGGTATCGCTGTTATATCATGAATAGAGTTCAATATGAGGCTAGTTTGTGTAGTATGTAATAAAAGGAACAGAAAAAATAAAAAATAAATTAAAATAATGTTGGTTAAGAATAGGCATTATGTGCAACTCAAGTACATTTGGGGATTTTTATAACACAATTACTTTACAGACGTCTAAGACACATATTGTGGCATTTGATCAATCAATAGGTTTCAAAGGGCATAAAATAATAAAAAGAAAACTTCACTTCACTTGTAGTGCATGCAAGTGTGCTTTACACCTATCTAAAGAACAATAGTAAAAATGCATAGCAAAGATTGTTTTAGACCTAAAACAAAGTATCTCAAAAGTATTCATTCAAGACAGTTCTCTGATTGGACCATGTAACAGGTGTGCACATGTTAAAGCAGGTTTTCAGTCCTCTGTTTCTGCACAGAGTATTCTTCATCATGAGTTTGGTGTGTATCAGTCGTCAGTGGTGCAGGCGGCGCTGGCCGGGCTGTTGCAGGTGGAAGCTCTGAGGATGGACCCCTTGTCGGATGCGGTTCTGTCGCTGCATAGCACTCCGTGTCGAGCCGTGCCGGGGCACCCAGTCTTTGGCTTTGTGCACACAGGCACAGGGAGTCCCAGGGCCCACCGCTTTAGACAGAGACAGTACAGCAGGGAGGGCTTCAGCTGCACTTTTCCTAATTTGATCCTGGGTTTCTGAAGAAATTGCACTGGAAAAAAAAAAAAAAAGATTGATTTATTCATTGTTTGTTATTAGTTCCATTTCCTGTGTTTAAAGTCTTCGATTCTTCTATCTGTGTTAGTGTATTAAAAACTTTGTAAAAATCCTCCGAGACGTCTACTGTTGTGATTTAACGCTTTAAAAAAATATATTGAATTGAATATATTTGTATATTTCACTGAAAAAGTGTGGTCAGACCTGTTTTCCAGGAGCTGGGAGCTGGTGGATCCAAGGACAGCTGTGTTTGGTTCATGGTCGATCACTGCCGCCTTGTGGTGTTCTTCTGCAACTGCCTCTGTTCAAACATTTTAAAATATGTAATATTCTGCTTTACAGAAAATAATATGCAACTGTATCAGTCGTACCGACCTTGGTGGCTCACAACATGCCACTCTTCATCCTCCACTTCCATCGGCCTGATGTCTTCCACAGCCTTATCTTCTGCCCCAAACAGGAGGTTGCTGATGAGTCTGAACATGATTGTTTTTCCTCTTCCTCTGTGGTTTCAGTTATCTTTTATTGTGAACTGGCAAGCTAAATAAACAGAAATAAATTAAAACAAATCATAAATAGTACAACAACAACAACAAAATGATACAGGAGAGGATAATAATGAAAATGCAACTTTTAACTTTTTGATATTGGCAGGTCAAAAGGTTGAAATGTTTGAATAATGCCCCATCATTGATGGGGTCCATCTGTTATGGGGGAGGGGCTTGTGACAGTCATCATCCGACACGGTACAGTACAGAAGATAAATGGCAACAATAATAATTAACAAAAAATCTCCATTGAATTCGTCAAAAATAATTTAACGCTGACAATTATTAGCTTTGCCTTCAGATAAGTATGTAACGGTAAACACCATCATGGATTAGTATATAACCCGCATTAGTATATAACCCGTATACAATCTATTATAGCCTGAATAAATAAAGCCACGACTGTAGTAAAATGTAGTCCGAGTTCGTGCATTTTTGTGAATGTTATTCATAGACGTTGTTCTCCTGCACAGAGCTCTGTCATGAACCTGCGCTGCATGAGCTCAGCTTTGACAGATGCAACAATAAAGCTCTTACCTCAGAGACTTGGGATGGATCTGCGGAGACAAAAACAGCGTCTTTTTGACTCGTTCCGCGGGGCTCTTTAGATGCTTCTCTCACACGTACGACACAGTTCGAACAACTGCACGAATCCGCTGCACAATTATGTTTTGGTTCAAACATCAACGGACCAAAGAAAAGGACGCCCCCCATGGCACGCCCACAACAGTCACCCACCAATCACAACAAGGCATCACCGACAGAGCGAAACAGAAACTAAAATATAAAAATCCAAATAGATTATGATTAAAAAAAAAAATAATAATAATAATAATTATAATAATAATAATTACAATAATAATAATAATGATAATAATAATAGCAACGATAATAATAATAACAATAATGAAAATTATAATGATAATAATAATAATAACTGTAATAACAATAATTATTAGAATGTATAAGACAAGACAATACACAAAAAAATCAATATGCATTAAGGGTTCGCCAACTGCTCATCTGCATCATGGAGGAGATGAAGTAACCGTAACTTTACATATATGAAAAAGTATTCAGGAACATGTGAACATATCAAAAGAAATTGATCAACTATTTAAGTTGTCCTCACAACAATGAATCAGGCCAGAGAGCAGCAGCAGGTGCTTTTCATGTAACGTTAGGTTTATTAAAGTTGTTGAGATATTCCTTGGACTAAATCTACTGTAAATAAATGTTTAGACATTGATCAAAGTGTATTTTTGCTCTCACAAAAGTCTGAAAGTCCAATCCTAACTTTAACTTCCAGACTTTTTGGGGTCAAAATAATGTAATAATGTCTCCTGAGTAAAGGAAAGAAGAGTATAAAGTTTAACAAGCCACGTTTGTGTCACAGAGAAAGGTTTGTGCAGATGCACTGACCATAGCAACAGATGTACTGACCCTAGCAACAGATGTACTGACCCTAGCAACAGAAGTGTCCAGCAGCAGAAGACATAGCAACAGATTAACTTGGCAAGAGGCATGTGCAGTGTTCGTATGTCACAACCGACCTGTAATAAGTGATAATAATAATAATAATTATATTATAATAATGGTGTGCTTCTTTATGTGTAATTAAAAATAGATCATGGACAATCAAACATAGGATCCAGTGCAACATATTTGACTCATCTTTTTGTATCAAAATAAACACATTAAATAAATACATAAGTTTTACTGTACGAATAACACCAAAAGCGTGTTTACTTAAAGCTGGGAGACCTGACTTTTTTGCTTCATAAATGTTGTTTGTTGCAAGAGACAGAGTAACTTGTTTGCCTACATTACTTTGCATATTCTCATTTTTTCTTGATTCAACTGTAGCCTCAGTAACAGTAAGTAGCTGAGGCTAAACTATTTAACTCTTTGGGCTCAGGTTTCATGAGAGGGTGATCCTCCTGTTTCACTTTTCTGTCTGAATTAGCTGTGACAGAGTCCAAACTATACATGCACGTGAATATAACTTGAATGTGGCCAAGAGTCCTCAAGTCATCCACCAGATGTCGCTGTTCCTTTAGAAATGAGTTGAAGCAAGGTGCACCACAGGTGATGGGTAATGAGAGACAAGAGGACACATTCTTTGGCCAAAGTCTTTAACTAAAATATTGAAGTCGTAAGATACTTGATGTAAGATGTATAGATGTTAGAAACTAGCCATATTTAAGATTTCCCGTGCCAAGATCATTATTATTATTATTATTATTATCTACGATTACGCATTGGCACCAAACAGCATCTTGCGGTCACTCATTCTGTCCGCTAATGACCTCGTGAAAAGGGCTCCGTGCGCTCGGGCTGATGATGCGGGGAGGGCCCTGAGGCGAGCACACCCCTAGCGCCCGTGAAAGGCACAGAACAGAGACAAGCATTTAGTCACTGTGCATGGAAGCCTCACACCCACTTGTCTGTTCAACTTCTCTCCAACTCAGGGATAACGGGGATATTTTTCACAAGATTTGCGCAACTTTTACCTGCTCGCCACACGCGCGTCGTGAGCGAGACTACACTTTTACGCGCAGCTGTTAAACCTCGAAAAGGACGATGCCTCGATCATTCCTGGTGAAGAAATATTTCGCGAAACAAAAGCCAAACTACAGTGAACTTGAATATCAGAATGGTGAGTGCTTAAATGCTGTTTTTTTACATGCTTGTGTGCGCGCGTCCCCAGGCAATGCACTGATTTGTGTTTTGAGTTGGATGGTTTTTCTGTTGGGAAAGATTGCATTAAGTTCAAATTTCAGTCTTCCAGAGTTCTGTGGTCAAGCAGGGCCCGTTAGATGGACCTTCCCTATGCACAGCGCACACAGAGCTCTATTCATGTTACATACTGTTGTGAATACGTGGGAGGAAATGACCCATGAAACTTTATAGAGGGAAAAAAGTTTGGAGATGCATGAAGTCTACACGCACACATGTTGGTGAAGGTGCTTGTATTAAATCTAAAGGGAATGTTCTAAATATTGTAGTCTATTGTGTTGTTGGCCTATGTCTAATAATAGCCCCCACTTTTGATTTCAGACACTTCACTGGACAGATATCCTGTTGCTGAGCTCTCATCAGGAGACACTTCTGTTTCCACCTGTTTCAGTGGGGGTCTGGTGTGGGATCTGAGCGTCCTGTCCACCTTGTACCTCCCCACACAGACTGAGGCCTCTGTCACCACTCTACCCCTGGACCTCAGCTCCCCAGCCAGCCTCAGCAGTGGAGCCAGCAGCAGCGGTGAGGAGGACGAGGGCCGCTCGTCAGACCCCCCCAGCCCGGAGCCCGTCCACACGTATGCCCCCAGACAGAGGATGAAGTGCACTGGTGTTCTGGCACACAGCAGTCCCCCTGAGGAAGAGGAGGAGAGAGGGGCACCGGTGACAGCGAACAGACCAGCGTTCCTCTGTAAACACTGTCCCAAGGAGTACACCAGCCTGGGCGCTCTCAAAATGCATATTCGCTCCCACACACTGCCCTGCGTCTGCACTACCTGTGGGAAGGCCTTCTCCAGACCCTGGCTCCTCAGAGGACACATCCGGACACATACAGGTAATGCTCACAACTACTACTGTCTTACAACTTTCTATGTTTACTTCTAACTGTACTCTCACTCCTTACATGTAAACAATGGGTCATTTACTGTAAAAACAGATGATGAGACACATGACAGACACAAACCACAAAGTTTGTCCAAAGTCTCAAGTTTGAGGTGATTAGCCATGCTTCTAAGTTCATGAATATAGGTTTGAAGTGGTTAGTTGTGCTTTTAGGTTTAATTATAAAGTTTTTAAGTGATTATTAATGCTTCCAAGTAGCATTACAGTGTTTGCCATATATTGTGTGTATGAACACTTCAACATACGTCTTATATTTCATTAGTTTATTTGATCAGTTATTTCCCAATTGTACTCCTTGAGCAAGGTATAACATGCTAGAAAGTGTCTATTTTCAAACAAGTATAGAAGCGAACTTTTAAGAACATACACAAGCATGTACTTGTTTACTTGCTCAAGTAGAATGACGTCAACATACTTTTACTTCTGATTTTTATCTATACTTTACTTTATATATCTGCAGCCATAACCACATGTTTACGTATGCATGCAAAGAGCTGCATCCACTTGGCAGAGCCTCCTTATGCCAAAGAAACTTGTTACACTGAGGTAAAGGGTAAACGTTTATCGACTAATGTGATGGCGATATTGACGTCCGGACAGAACATACAGCCCATTGATATTGAAGCCGCTGAGTCATGAGTCAATCAGTGCAACGTTATGAACCCGAGTCAGCAGGTTGCTTCATCTTCTGACCTGAAGAGAAGAGGAGTCAGGTGCCTCCACATAGGTTATCTCAACTGCCCCGTGATCTCGTCATTGATCACTCATTGTGTTGTTATTATCAATGGAGTTGGCTAATTAGCTGCAGCAGACAACAGGACAGGGACATTCGCTTGACAAAAGATGCAAATGCCTGAGGGCTACGAGCTATCACTGAGCCTTTAGAACCTGCAGCAACTTGTTAGTGTGCTAATCTCATTTGGCTCTGATTGAATCATGCTAATACACTCACAGCAGTGTGACCATGTGCTTTCACATTCTATTCACACTGTGTTGTGTGGTGCATGTGAGGTGTGAACTTTTGGAGACACCTCGCCACTGCTTTTGAAGGTCTGTGACAGTCTGGTCAGGTGACACGTGTTGTCTCTTTGTTCTAGGTGAGCGGCCCTTCTCCTGCCCCCACTGTAACCGGGCCTTTGCCGACCGCTCCAACCTGCGTGCCCATCTCCAAACACACGCCGAAGTCAAGAAGTACCAGTGTGGAGTCTGCTCCCGTACGTTCAGTCGCATGTCACTGCTACAGAAGCACAGCTCCTCTGGGTGCTGTTCCGCGATGGCATGAGAACTCCCAGCGGACACTCAGAGCTTGGGCATGTGAGGACACCGTGTCAACAGCTCAATTGAAGTTAAGCATGAACTGGCCTGCTATTTGGGACCTTGAGGAACCCAAGCCTCCTTTTTGGATATATCAGTTCACAAGCCATAAAGACCTACACTGAGCTGAGAATGGCTGCCTGACAATCACTAAATCACGCGTCTTCTGTTGTTGTGCCCATTCCAAAGACAAATATGTGTTGAGCTCAAAGATGCACTTTCCCATCTAAAACCCAATGGCAAATCGGGAGGTCCCAGAGCCAGCTGTGGAGGTAGGGCGGCAAGGGTGAAGCCAATCTCTCAACATGTCTTCTCCCCACACACAATAGCATGAGCACACACAGCTGTCCCGGTACGGTGCTGTAGATAGACAAGGTGCTAACAGGTGCTTCGGCCCTGACCTTCGCTGGTAATAACAGGTGACATCCACTCCCCTTGGTTTGCTTAAGAAAAGATGTGTCATCTCCAGTGAATGGCACCATTAAATCTTTTGTTTCTGCAATGGGACCATTTTAAGCCACTATTATGACTACATCCAAAAACCCTGCTTTAATCCGATGGCTTTCAGAGATAGATGGGAATAGCCGTTGTGCCTTGTTTTTATTGTTTCAAAGAACGCGGGTGGTAAACGCGTGCCATGCACTCAAGGTTACATCAGTGTTAATAATAATATTACCAGCCAAAGCCATATTTTGATAAATCATTGTACATTGAAAATATATATATATAAAATTGTGAACTTTTTAAAACCAAGATGTGTCTTCATTTGCCTCAGGTGGAAACTGTGGCTTTAGGAGACACCCAATGATTGCAGTATTACTAGGTTGTGTAGAACATGTAAAAAGGCTGGGACCAAAGATTATGTAAAGTTTACAATATGAAGCCATGGTTTTTCTAATATTTAATGAAAAACTCAGAATGAATTTTTATCTTTCCCAAATGTTTGTGTTTTTCAGTGCAATGTTTTCAAATGTGTACATTTTCTACTTTGCTTGTGTGTTCACTTGTATTTCTTGTATGCAATACATTTTCATTCAATAAAGTAATTTATGTTTATTAATTTGTGGTCAGTATTAGTAAAAGCTTTACGTTAGAATACTAAACAGCAGCAGCGGGCTCAGAGAGATAGTGGCAGGATTAGTTCGAAGATTAACTGGCCTTGATGAGTGAACTAGTCAGGTTTGTGAGGTTCGTGACGGACAGGAACCATTGGATGCACCTGCTCTGAGTTTGCACCTGTCGCATGAATCTCACGTCACTGTGCAAATACTGAGCTGCAACCGTTAGGGCCTCACATCACTTCTGTTTTCTCCACTTCCTACAACTTACGGCCCGTAGTTTGTAAAAGTGGAGTTGGGAGTTTTATTTGTATAATTTTAAAGTTGGAATGTATTTTTCTTCCATTCATGTTTTATTTAAAAATATAAGTCTCTGTAAGCAGTAAGTTTAAGTATTTGTTAGGTTAAAGTTAGATTTAAAGCTAATCATTTCCAAATGAACTGTAGTTACTGTTGTTATAAGAATAAACTACACTTCTGTAATATGTAATAATAAGATTTCACTAACTAGTTATTAACAGTTTTTAAAATATTGAATTATTTATTGATCAAAAAGTGATCTCGAAAGGCCTGTGAAGAAGGGATTTTTTATATATTTGGCAAACCCAAAGCTCAAGTGGAGAACATTGAGATGACGTGTTTAGGGTTGTTTACAATATCTCTTCTCAGCATGTCTATGTAAGGTTAAAAAAATAATTGATTACGAAATTAGTTGAACATTTTCAGATCAGTTAAGATTAATCGATCAACTAGTTACAGCCCTCTATGTTTTATATATTTTCCCTGGCCTGTATTGTTTAAAGAAAGGCTTTGATATTACTGATGTTTCTCCGTGATGTGCGTGTGCTATCGTCCACGGGGGAGATGTATCACTGGGCTTTTCCAGAGCCGACAGTGAGTCAGGGCCTGGCTCATAGAGGTCCTCATGGCTCCTCCACTGGCTCTGTTTTCAGTCAGAAGATGGGGCCTCTCGACAGTATGTCTGCAGCTCTGCGTGGGCTGAGGGCTGAACAGAGTGAGGTAAGCTGTTCCACAGCCCGCCACAGTTCCCTCTGAGTCAGGAAAAAGTGCAAAAAGCCGCACACTACAAGCCGAGTTCTCCAACATCTGAGCAGTGCAAACGCAGAGCTGATGCCACAGCCCTTCACTGTGGTTCCTTTTGACCAGTGCATTTCATGCCCTTTACCCAGGATGCTGTGGGATGAAAAGGCCACATAAAAACTCAGCTGTTAGAGGTTAACTCAGGACTTTTTGATGATGTCAGCTGGAAGCATTTCCTGATGTTATGCAGTAAAGTCAAGCAAAAATACTTACACCATGGACCCTAAATAAATCAAATGTGTGGTTCTATTTTGGCATGGGACATGTCTGAAGACATTCATCTGTTTCTCACTGAACTAAACATTTCTGTTGGTGTAGTAGCCAAAAACATCTCTGGCCACATAGACATTTTTGGTCATACTCCACTTAAATGGCTGCTATAGAAGGCACACTTTCCACTTTTATGAAAACATAACATGCTTTCTTGAATCTTGAGGAAAGTGGAGCCCTGGATGTGAAATCTGAGAGCGTTTTCCTGCTGAGCTGCACAGTGCAGCAACACTCACTGTAATTTACCAAAAGTGGCTGCTATTTATGCCATAAAGCATGTGTTTAACATTCCTGCAGCCCAGTATGTTTGTGCTCCCCTCTCTCCCTCGCTCTGTCTCTCGCTCCCTCTCGAAGTTTTTAAAGTGGAAACTGTCCCAACAGAACAGCGAGCAGGGCCTTCTTTACAGGACCATGATCTCCCTCAGTCGAGGCCAACAGGAAGTGGGAGTGTGCGTTGGCCAACTTCACCCAAAAGAACGGAGCTCAACTCTCCTAACTCTACTACATTTTCCTGGCCACCATCTCCCCATCCCCCCATCAGCTGTCCCACAACTGGCTCCTCTGCACAGCAGTTTGTACCAGTGCAGCAGGGTGGCCACGGGAAGACTGTCCTTCAGCGGGACAGCCCTGAGAGCTCATGGCCTGTGAGACAGGAAAAAGCTGTCAGCGACTCATAAACACCACTCATTTTGCTCTCGTGACACATCGGCCTCAGACGATGAGTACTTTCGCACATGAACTCTGGCCACCGCGGGATGAGAAGAGCATTTACTCAATTGGCAGGTTCACATATACATCATCTAGCACGCCCTGGTAAACATCATCATCTAAATATCCTAATTATCTCTTTATCCAATGGAGCTGCCTGGGAAATACTGAGTTTCGTGAATGCCAAACAAATTGTTTTGCAAATATATGTTTTTCTTTGTTTGTGAGAAGGAGCTGAGGGTGAGAGTCATAGCTCAAAAATAGATTCACAGGCATACATCAAATACATAGAGCTTCTTACACACACATGTAAACTGGAAGTGACTCAAGTGCTTATGTTGAGAAGGAACTTCTCCAGGTGTCCAACACAAGGCCCGGGGGCCAAAATGAGTCTGACATGAACCTAAACTGAACTACAGTTTAGGTTTAGAACCCTATTCCAAATGCATTACTTTAATACATCTTAAAATGGGAAACCAATATATTATATAGACTTACATAGCAAAGTCTTTGTTTGTTATCATTTTAATGATCTTGTCTTACTCGTACTTGACTTTACATATTGAGTTTGTATACTGTATGCTACAGTTTCACCTGTATGCTAACATAACACTTGGCCCGCACGGTACAATAAATAACTGGTGTGTTGTAGAAGGCGAGCTGCTAAAGTCAGACTTCCAATACACAAAAACAGCCCTTCTACCAAAGCGTCGTGTTTGTCTAACGGTATAATGGTCTTCAGAGCCGTGACCTGCTTGAATCAGTAAACACCAGCCCTGACCCTCCGCACTTGTGACTACCACCTGAAAGTCACTACTTCCTCCAGAGACACATCGCAGTCACTTGACAGCAAGCAGATTATCGGCATCGGGACGCTCCAAATACAGCGTGACCTTATGGCTGCGTTACTTGGAGAATGAGGCTACGGTGTGTAAAAAATAACTCTGCTGGTATGGGCTTGTGTTCAAAGACAACATACTACGTGGTAATGGAAACAGTGAGGTTCGGACGTAAGAATAGTAGCATCGCTCTAGAGTCTAGACCACGCTATCCATTCCCCTCATCCTCCTCAAAACAAAATGAGCACATCTTAAAGCTGGGGTACCTAACTTTGAAACCCTCACTCTAAGAACTGTTTTTTTCCATCACTACTTTTCACACAGATGTATTTTTGTCTTGGCTTCTGTCACATGTCTGTAACCCTAACCCTAAATCAGTTTTTCCCAACAACAGAAATATCTGTGATTATTTTCAAAACACTGATCCCAGAATAGCATTAACAATAATAATACATCGGCTAACAGTCTTCAATATAGTATTTGTGATCGAGTCTTGGTTCAGTCCATGACCGTGATTTAGGAGTGGACTGACCTTGTGCTGACGTCACACATAATGTTTGCCGAATGTGGAAGAAGCCGATTTGAACATAAGGCTAGCTAGAACCATTTTCCTCAAATGGGAACTCGTTGCGACAGTGTTAGGTCTTCGCAAAGATGGTGGTCAGAGAAGGTGTAGTGTGACACAATCAGTTATGTACCTTTTTCTAGAAAGCTTTATTTCTACTGTCTGAAATGTGCGATGCAACACCGACATTTCTCCACTGTGGGATAAATAAAAGATCCCACAGCTTCAGATTATTACTTGACACATTACTTTTACACATGTTGCTCCTAAGCACTGATTACTGATGCAATCCACCTGCTGGAGTTTAGCTAGAAATGACACCACAAACTGTGTGTTACAACAACTTAATTTTGTATCTGCTTTCAATTACATATGTTTTTTTATGCTGTCATTCTTTGTTAATACATTTGTAGATTTTGTAAACAGAAAAAATAGAGCCAAAGCTCCTTGCATTTCACCTTTCAAACTCACAACCCAAACAAGAGCAATTGTAAACATATAATAATAATGACGTACTGTCCCTTTAAACAAAGTGATGCTATTTTTGGGTTTTAAAAAAAAACATATGCTTAGATTATCACTTCACATATTGTTCACTGCCAACAACTATACAGGAATCTTTTAAGCGTACAGCAATTGATTGAGAACACTACAGTATAACTTGGCTCTGTGATCTTTTCCAACACAAAATCAATCGCTGCAGAGCAAAGCGATTGTCTACTGTCAGAATGCAGAGCTAATTCTGTACTGCATGAAGGCAAGTCGTATAAACAATAAGATAACACTATGACGAATTTGATCAGGCTCTGTGGTGTAATGGGGGACGTGGTTGGGTGAGGTTTTTTTTGGAGGAGGAGGGTGGGATTGGTGGAAGGGGAGGGGGCATATTAAAGAGTAATGAATCACACACACAGTCACAGGGTCGCCGCGTATGAATGTGCTCTCTGTTGGTTTTCCTGGAGCCTGGAGTTTACTAACTGATGACGCAGGCTGGGCTTGATCAGAGACATGTGTGGCTGCGGACTCTATAGCGGCGAGAAAAACTAGTGCGAATGCGGTGTTTGAGTGTGTTGGGGGGAAGGGGGGGGGGTTAAAGGAAAAGAGAAAAGAAAGAGAAGTGGAAGGATGGATACATGGCGCCTACAGCTTGTCCTCCATTTCTCCAATTGTGAAAGGAAAACACAGCCCTGACAGGAAACTGGAGCTTCTCCGAGCGTGATGACCCAGCGTTATGTGGCCTCTCACTTTATTAGGGATAAATACATTCAAAACAACAAAATTGTCCCAACTTGAAGGAGATAGGAAATGATTCATTTATAATACAGCGACCATATCAATATCAGTATGAAAGCTTTTGAACTATTGGCTTGAAATATAAGCCCTAACTTCTCATCATCCAGCCAATATGCAGCCAAGGCATGTGTCTTATTCTAGAGGTTGTTTTCTCTGGGAAACATGATAATCTATTTCACTTAATAACAAAAATGGTAATAACTTGTGCAAAAGTTGTATAAATGTACAAATGTAAATTATTGGTCTAATAACAATTTATATCTTTCATGGCAAAAAATGATGATAATATTTGAGCATAATATCATCAAATTAAAAATCATTATTGGCTTCTGTGGGTGGAAACTGCAATGCATCTTGGACTAATCCTAAAGCAGTGGAAAATTAGTTGATTGATTATGATTATTACAAATGTCTTCATAGTTGTATGGTCAAATGTGTGGATTAAGTGTATTCATGACACTTTGATGACTTTCTTAACTATAATCATAACAGCGAAGCATTAACATTCATCCCAAAGCACTTGTCAATGTTGCAAGGTGTTCAGTGGGAGAGATCACCTGCTTTCCACATAGAAGTGCACCTGAGCATATTTTCCCAGACAAGGTGCAACAGGACGTTGAGCTACTGCCGCAGGCTTTAAAATAGCATTATGAAAGAAAGTAATGCAGATTTGTAGACACCTGTCCGGACATGTCAGAGTGTAACAGTGTGTAAACAGTGTCAGGTGGAGCTCTATGGGAACGAGAAGATTTCCTCAAGTTTTAGAGATTGTGACATGTCCACACAAAGGCAGTTACAATTGAAAGGAGACGTAATGTGGAAACTTTATGATTGTCTAACTCAGCCCCTTCTGTCCAAAAGTTCCTGTCTCAGTCCTGTTATAGTATGACGTCATTGTACTACAATGACGTCATACTTTGTCATTATTTCTATTGCTCAAAAATTAGTTTTGACAAATTTTCAAGGAAAATTAATATTTTTTTTGAAATCACATGGGAGTGGTTATGGTTGGAAATTTTCAAATTTGGAAAAAAGCTAATTTTACATCTCCCTCTGGTGGTAGCAGAGGGATAAAGCAAGCTACATCATTATTTATCATTGATACTTGTTTCAACATATATTTTCTGCTTAGGATATTATTTCACATTACAAAATGACAATGACTATTTACTTTGACAATGAAATGAAAAAGTAAATAGTCTTGTTTATTTGGCCAAAAATAATGGCTAATATTTCTTCTTTAAGACAATTCCAAACATGCCAGGTCAGGTCATGATGTAAACCAGACTATACTGACAGGATCCACCACTGACTCACAATGGATTTCATTGTTTGTCACTTCCCATGAGCAGCCCAACGACCTGATGGTCTCAGCAGCGTGAGCGGCCATGTTTGTAACAGGACGGGCTGATGACTGAGGTGTCAAGTCGTTGCCATTTGTTCCAGCGCTGAGATCAAAGAGGGTTAAGGCTCACCCCGGAACAGATGCACTGCTTCAAAACACTTCGAGGGGAAAGTAAACTGCCACTAAAGTCGTGTACACACATGTGGCAGCTGTCATATTCACATCAATCACTGCCGTCGCTGTCGTTGTGTCTAAACCCAAATGCATCTTTCTGCATAAACATAGGTGCAAACTCTGAGATACATGAGTAGTCTTCTTCGGTGTGGGAGGCCTTTCTAACAGCTGGCTCTGATGGAAAACACCCCTCGCTCCCACGGGCCTATCCTGTCACTGTGACGCACTGCCTGGATCTCAAAAGGAGCCGAAGATCTGGAGGAGTCTATCAGCTCCAGCATTTTAAAAGATGTGCTCTCAAACAAAAGGCACACTCACGGGCGAAGACACAAGAAAGCGAAGTGTACTCACGCAGCCATATGCACACAATCCAACACATGCTGAAGCCATTATCCTGTTGCTTGTTAAGTCATTACTCTATTCCTTGTTATTTTCTCAAGCAAGAGAAAGCAATCTATCCACAAAGACTTGCTGAGAGATTTGCCACCCGAATGAGCCTAAGGATACGGGAAGTTACCCTGAAATTTTAGGAATGTAGCGAGCGTGAAACCTAAGGAAAAGTAAAAACATGTAGTTGGAACAGGCTCATTTCTGGAGTTGTACGTTGTAGCAGTGGTCTAGATTGTATGGGATTACCAGAGGGAACTTGTATCATGGACATTATACTGATGACACTGCAGAACTGCTTTGGTCCGCCAATAAGACGAGGAGGAACTGACATAGTCTCGAAGCTTTGACATATTCACGGTGGATCTCAGACATCTGGTTTCCATTTCCCTCCTCTCCCAAGACTGTGTGCTGGCAGCAAGGCCTATTCAATGAGCTGGTCTATTCTACTTCCTGTTTAGCAGAGTGTGTGCAAAGTGCAGCACAGATGCTCATTATAGACTCAATTATAGAACATTTGCTTAGGGGAAAAACAATCGCCTTTCCAAAAATATAAATATCTCCACCCCCAATGCACTGATGTTGTACCTTGTGATATATTAGTTTGCGGCAGTAGAAGCAGCCATTTCCTAGCACGGTTTTCATTCCACTACGCTCTGCGGCAACCAGTACCTCTCACCACTTTGCTAATGAGTGCCACATGCCCCCCAGCTATGGACAGTCGCACCTCAGATCAAAGCCCTGGAACTGGAAGAGCAAGGGATAGCAGCACCGACCTATCTCCTCACCCCACACCTATCTTCATTTTGACACCTAGTCGACATGTCCCAAGCAAGGTGCCATTTGGCTACGCACCTGTCTAGTCTATATTTATTTCTAAATTTCCAAACAGTTTAAAGGGTAAACTTTTTTGCTTTAATAAATAATCAATGTTTTTGTCCCAACAGAGTGCTGATTGGCTGAGTGAGGGTGGTCCGCACATTTTCACTTTTCCTTCTGACAGAGGCCAAAAATACATGCATGAGAAAAATAGTGACAGAACTGAGGAACTTGAGTTTGGCCCCATTTGGACGGAGACGCTGCGGAGACGCTGCAGTTGGCTAAAATGACCAGGCTCATTATTGCACAGCAATGTAATTCTAGAGCCCGGCCAGTAGTGGGCAGTGGAACAACAAAACACACGCAACCCCCAACAGTAAAACCACTTTCTCAACAACATCCTCCTCAGGCCATCGCAAAACGGGAAAGAATGCACAAACATCATTCATGCATTTAACAGAAGCTGCGAAAATGGAGCTGAAACTAGAGCTTTGCGTGGTTTTGTTTGGACAAATGAATAGAATTCTCCTCCGTTTAGCGCTCGAAGCACACGAAGCATTTGTTGACTCATCGCCATTGCTGCTTACGTTTGTTCTCGGCTACTACGCAAGTCCAAATGTACGGAGCATGTCCAAATGTACGGAGCATGTCCAAATGTACGGAGCATGTCCAAATGTAAGTGGTGAGGACATAGCAGGCAGATTCAGCATAAAACAAAACTGCATAATTTTATTGCAGAGACCCATTTTTTGTGGTTTAAAAGGTATCTCAGCTTTAAGTATGTCCCATTCTGTATACATTGGAAATGTATACAGAATGGCCTCTGAATCTTGTAAAGTTTTGTATAGCACTTTTTGGACACTCAAAGGCGTGATTTTCTTTCACTCCATACCCGGTGGTGATAAACCACCGCTGTAGCCAAAGCTGCCTTGGGGCAGACTGACGGAAGCGAGGTAACTAGTGCCACTTTTCCACAGTGTCGGCACTACTCCACTCTCCATTACACGACACGTCCCTGTCGAGTACGTGTGCATTTCCACAGTTCCACCTTAAGTGGTTGGGCTTTTCATACCACGGCTACCGTGACTTCATTTACGCTCTACTCAC
>JAPMNZ010927818.1:0-10885 GCA_029875035.1 Pomatoschistus microps | reverse complement strand
ACACAGAGACATATGCTAACCCTACACACACACAACCACACATATATACGCACACACACAAACACACTCAAACGCAGGAATAGAAGCGCAGGGAGACACTCAGGCACCAGTTGGATGTGAATAAAAAGAGGAGAAAAACTGCGGAAGAACAAAAGAATCTTAAAAACAGACCGGCGTGCCTGCTGGCTGCTCCCAATCGCTGACCACTTTAGTCCATTCTCATAAACAAGCACAAAGAAACAACAACGTCACGGCGGCGAGGGAGGTTTGGCACTTGTTGGCAATCGTTTTAAACCATCATGGAAACGGTACGGAAATGCAGATCTATAGTTCCAAACAAAGACCAGAATTTACACCCAATAAGAACAAGTCTGGAAGTATTAGTATCTACAAATTCCGAGCAAGAAGGTCCTGGGGTCGATTTCAGACAGGGCTTTCTCCCCGTGTCTGCATAGGTTTCCTCCAGGTGCTCCGGTTTCCCCTACCACTAAAAACATGTACAATACGATGCTTCAAGTGTTTTCCGTTTGGCCTCTCCCCATGTGCAGAGTGTGTGGGGTCAATGGAAAATATAGGTACTCCAAAAAAAAAATTCTTAGACTTAGAGTGACTTTGGTCTGTCTGGTCTGATTTACTACAGCAAAAATTAGATTACACATACCAGATGAAATTCAGTTGGCATGATGCATCATTTCTGAAACACTGGAGATATCTCTTATTGTGAGAGATAATGACACACATGACAAACGTTGCAGGTTTGCGTACAATCAGCTTTAAAGCATATATTTTGTTCTTGATATAATATGCAAGAGTAGAGATTCTAATATTGTTCACCATGGAGGCAAAACAAAAAGGCAAATTTAATATAAACAGAAAGTAGCAACTCTTTTACCGGATAGACCCAGGGTTAATGTGTGGAATATGCGTAACAACAGATTAATGTACTTTGTGTACTGTGGTTATTCATTTAATGCCTTGTATGATTTTAATTTATTTTCTTGTTTTGTTCAGCACTTTGAGATGCCTCATGTAGGAACTGTGCTATACAAATAAACATGCCTTGCCAAGTGTCAACCAGGATGATTACGTCACTTTAAAATATGAAATTGTTTATGAACCATTTTCTATGACAGTGAAACCACAGCTTAATAGATGTGACAACACAGGTATTTAATAATATCACAGAAGAAGTCAAGGCTACAAATACAACTCCGTTATCTTTGTTGTTGAGAAGCTGAGTGTGTGTGTGTGTTGTAATTACACTGATGATGATGATGGCGGTGACCAAATGCACTATAACCATGGCAACGGCCCACAATAATAAACACTCAGCACTTTCTATTCCTCACCCAGGTGCACAGGTCATACGGCCACGATGCAGGGGGTAATGTACACGGGATTTTAAAACACATAATGTAAAGTTAGGTGGCGGTTTGTGCAGTTAGTTTTAGAAATCAAAACAGCGAAGCAGCATGGAATGTATTGATATTTGTCGTTATATTCTGAAAAAAGCGAGAGAAGTATTGTTTGGTATCTAGATTGTTAACATGCATTAATAATTTTATGAAATGATTCTACAGTTCTATCGTGGACTCTGAGGAGCAGCTGGCGCCCAGGGTCAGGACTAAACACGGGGAGGCAGCGTTTTAGATTTATGCAGCTAAAATCCGGAACAGTCTTCCTGAAAATATGAGACAGGCTTCAACTCTGACAATGTTCAAATCCAGGTTAAGTCTGTTTACCGACTTACAGACTGTATCTTTACTTTTTTATACTGTGTTTATCTATTTAAGTTTTTAATGCCTTGTATCGCTTTTATTTCGTTAGGCACATTGAGTTGCATTGCGTATGAACTGTGCAGTACAAATAAACTCTTGTCTATAGCAAATACAAGAATTTCTGTATGTAAAATATGAAAAAATTAGAAAAAACGGACATTCAAGCAGATTAAACTCAATTCACAGGTTTAATATGTTTTTATTGATTGTGAAATATTACAGTGATTCTTCTTTCATTTAAACTTCATTCGTAAGCACAGTTTGGGTCAAGTCCGTAATTATATTGAAGAATTTTCCACGACCCCTTTTTTTCGTTGATCAACTAGTTGACTAAAAATGGGGCGTGTAAAATTCAAGGCCTGGCATCTGTTTTTGACTTCAGCCCTGGTTACTTCACACACAGTGGTGCTAAACTACCACTGCAGCCACAGCTGACCTGGGGCAGACTGGTTGAAGTGTGGCTGCTGCTCTAGTGGTGGCTTTCACTCTCTCCAAAGACTTCCTGATGCTGTTTATTCACATTATTCGCAGATCCTCACATGAGTTGCCAGATCAAGTAAAAAATGCTCTTTTCTGATACGAATGGTCCCTACCCAAACAAAACTGAACTTTTTAATCACAATCACAATGTTAGAAAATGTGTGATTATATATGTTGCCAAAACCCTGCCACAATAACTTGAATGGTATATGTCCCCATTCTTGACCATATGCTTATCCATAGTACACAAAAATACCTTATCATTCCTACTCTCAAAAAACGGCAAAGAAATAGTAACTTCTGCCAATTTATGTCTATGCTAAAAGGGATTTAGCAGATTTTCCCATGACTGCCACATTTCCTTCTTGTTATGTTTGCCCTTTGACTGACTCAATTCAAGCCTTAATGCCTTTGGCCTCTGGTGTCAGCCCACTACTTAGTAAGAACCCCTCCCTGGACCACTCTGGGCGTCATTACATGTTCTCCTGGATATTACTTAATAGTCAATAGTCTATTCAAAATCAACTGCTTTGGAAAACACTGCTGTAGCTCTGGCAATTTGGGGAAGCGGCTAAACTCAAAACAAAAGATTCAGCAAATGTATGTGTTTTTTGGCGGTTATGAGAAAGATGTACTTATTAATTAATTATCAGTTATTTCAGTTAATAGCTCAGTGAAATAGGTTTAGCTGGGATAAAATACTAATCACTTAAAGCACCACCGGCCCATTTTGATAACCTCTTAATGAGTAGCTTACAAATAAGCATTGTCTATCTACTAAAGTTGTAATAAATATCATTAGTTCATTGGTTTTACTGTAAATGGCAAATAAACTGAATCTGAATCAGTATGACCATTCAAGTAAATAGTGTGTAATTACAGAGATACACCCCTGTCCAGTTTATTAACTTGGTCTTCTATTGTGATCTCCAAATCTCTTCATGATCGTTGATTTGCCAACAATTGCCTCCACCGATACCATGTGCTCCAAAGATCATAACACGACTTAGTTTAAATGATCAATCCAGAGCAGTACAATAGTTTGAAAACAGCGCGACCTCAGTCCAGTGAACCCAGAATAACCTGTGAATACCATGGGCAGTGGGACGTCTGACCATTGCAGTAAAACAGTAGAAGTGCTCAGAAAAGAGACATAGGATAAAACGTGTGTCCCTTGGAGCATCCTCTCTGTCCTGCCTCCCCTGCCCGGACCCTCACTCGTTGCGAGCCAAGTCCGGCACAGACAGACAGCTGCTATTAAACCCTGATTGTTTCAGGTTCAGTGAGTGTGAAAGGGCCTGATTGAGGGGCTGTGATCCCAGTGAGGGTGGTCCGAGGTGGGGAGGGGAGTCTAAGGTGGAAGGGGGGTCAGCAGAGGATTGCAAGGCATCACGTGACACTAGTTTCTTGCTGAGCGGCCCAAAATGGAATCTGGACAAAAACATACCACTTGTTGCTGCCTGCCGGCATCGTGTCTGTAAAATGCATTAAAGGTGCAAAGCATTACTATAGTATTATTAACTAGAAAAACACTCCACCAAGAGACGCAGCCCCATTCCTGGAGTCAGATCTGGATCAACTCCAAATAGTAATCATTTGTTCCTTCTCCCAATTCAAAGTTCTGCTGAACGATGTGTAAAAAATAACTAACTAACAGACACACAAACCCTGGTGAATCCCTTCTTGGTAGAGGTAATAACATAATTTAGTGGTTAGGATTAGAATAATGTTCAAGCTTTTAACAACAAGACAAGTTTGTTTGTATAGCACAGTTAAGTTCTTAATAAAACAAGAGAAGGAACATTAAAGCACCTAAGGCATTAAAGTGAAAAACAATTATAGTACATTACAAAGAGAGAAGATGCAATCCCTCAGTTGTATGCACAGATGAACTGAACTGTTTTTAACCTGGATTTGAACATTGTCATAGAAGAAGATTTTAGCTGCATAAATCTGAAATGCTCTCCCTCCATGTTTAGTCCTGACTCTGGGCACCAGCAGGAGGCCAGTCCCTGTGCTCCTCAGAGTTTGAGTTGGTTCATATGGAACATGTCAGGCCAGAGACTTGTACACACGCAGAGCTGCTTTAAGTCAAAACCTTCTTGTTTTAAACTACAGGTGATTACATTATTAGCACTTCATCAATTCTGTTTTTTTCCCTTTTCCAAAATCTTTTTGAACATAAATCCAATCTTGTAATATCAGCTGAAACATCAGACGCTGAAAACTTTGACCTCAAGAATCATACAACCACCATCTCCCATTATTTACCAAAGGAAAATCAGTTCTAATATGAAACATGATTGTATAAAACATAGCAACCAGATTGCATCACTGCTTTTCAAAACACTTCATACTGTGTTCATCTATCTGCACTGGAAAAAGCTCTGATAAACACACTGGGCCATCCCTCTGCTCCATTTGTTTAAGAAGAACTCCCATTAGAAGCCTTTTGGCCTTACACACTTTATACACCGCAGCCAGAGCAAGGAAGCACCCTGCGGAGTCTTTCACACCTCACCAATCGACAAGTGCTCGTCCCTCTGAGCCAACACCTCTCACCATGGATCAGGCAAAACAAATTTTAAGTTTTAAGTATAATTCAAGGGTTCATCTACTTTTCTACTCCCCCTAACTTTTACCTGGACTGTGTCTGCGTCGTAAAGATGCAAACCGTTTTTAAAATTATTTCTTTTAATCTTTTTTAAACATTTTAGTGATTCACAACAATAAGCCATTTTTATAGCATGGACCAATGCACACAAGTAAGACCATCAGTGGAAGCTGGGGTGTCTAACTTTCAAACCACAAAAATTTAATATATGCAATAAAAATCCATGCAATTAGTTCCTGGATCAAAAAGTTTGGTTCTATCACTAGTTTCCACATGCTTGTATCCTCAGCTTTTTCAGACAGAAAAGTGAAAAAAAGGAGCTCTCTCTCTTAATCTCACAGACCAAAGCGTCAAAGAGCGACTCACAAAAGATAACATGTTTTCTAATAAAATGAGGACGGCATGTTGTGGTCTTATTTGTTTACGACATTTTTCTTTTACAAGATTCTTTCTGCTGGAACAAACATGTTGTTATTCATGAAGACAAATGTTTAGAACCCCAGCTCCAAGTACAGTATAGCATAACAAAATAAATTATAATAATAATGAAAGAATCACATTTTATAATATGCTTTTACAATCTGCACTGGGACTAGACCAAAGCTGCTCTACACAGAAACAATTTTAAAGTATATCCGTAAATTCATGGTCATTTAGTTGAATATGTGCCATTATTGACACGGCTAATTAGTCCTTTCCCGCATAACTAAGCTCCCTGAAATACGTTTAGGACCAGTGTGATAAATCGCTTTCTTACGGTTGCTAATAACCCGTGTTTGCTGGTGATGATGCTCTCATTCTGTGTGAGAGCCTGAGTAAACAGACTGTGCGTTTGTGTGCTCACCACTTCTCACTGTCACTGTGGAAGAAATAAAGCTTTGGTTAGTCCATTGAGTCCAGTGTTGACGCTATTTAGTCCCCACACATCCCCTGCACTAAGGCCTGCTCCTAATCTCCGCACATTAGGGCTTTCGCAAAGATTAGATAACATAATGACAAAAAATAGGAACATAATGCAAATACAACTATATTTACAGCTAGTTTGGAAATGTTGAAGCTGTTGTGGCATTGGCAGAAAATGTTCTTTACGTAGAGCCTTGACACTATAAAATGAGCTGCCGTTTGTCGTCAGTGGGAAAATAATATGGACTTTATCGATCTCACACTGGAGAAATTTACATGTCACATTTGGCATGGATAGAATCACTCAGATTGTGCAAAAGACAGAAGTGTGCAAAAAATATAGTCTGTTCAGGATACTATATGTACAATAACAAGTGGCAATTAAAGAAACAGTGGCAATAGTAGTGCAGGTTTTTCAGTCCTAGTGCATCAGTGACTTATTGTACAGTCTGACAGCGGTGGGGATGAAGGCCAAGAAGCTTACAGAGTTCCCAAAACATTAATAATTATGTTTCTATGTGCATTTTCACATGTGCTGCTCTAGTTCATTTTAACTTATTCACTTGGGAAAAGAAATCCTTCAAGAATGTGTTTCAAACTATGTTACGTTAAGTGACTTGTGGACGCATATGTACACACTGTTTGATGGTTTTACATTCACAAATCAAGCTTTTTTTTTCCCAAGTTAAGCAAAACGATACAAATATGAACGCAGCCTCTGTCATTGGGAAAGATATTGGCACAACAAGCACAGTAAAACTCATGGTTGCACAGAGGATGTCAGTCAGAGGATGTTTGTGGGTGTCCAAAGACAAACTCACATTTGGAAAAGATATTGGCACCTCCAGTATGTCAGGTTACAAGAAACAGCTGTTCCTGAGTGGCCCAGCGACCCTGGACTGCCTGAGCCAGATGATTTCAAAATGTAATGGCAGCAGAGGCAGCGAGAACCCTTATTCAATATAGGGGCCAGACAAGCTATAGTGGGCCAGCACCAGGACGTGCAGCCCACGCTCTGAACGCTCACAAACCATTAAACTACGGATATTCCCAAAACTGACTTCAGTGAGATACTGTAGGGTTGGTCTTATTGTCTTCATTTGTATTGTGTGTTCAGGATTGATCTTTGAAGTAAAGAAGAGGGATGTTAGAGTGTTTGGTCTTGCTGATGATATAGTTTGTATCTTGTGTGCAATAAGTAAATACATTTGTGTAAGTTAGTAATTAAACTATGTATGCAGTATTTAAGATTTAAGATCCATATGAGGCATAGCATGAGATAAGTAGGTGTATAGAACTATGATGGCCGCAAAACAGCTCAGGAAAATGTTGTTATAACTGTTTTATTTGATGATGGGTGACACCACATTATATATTCCCTAAAATATTATATAAATATAATATCATAAAATATATTCATATATGTATTATTTGCAGATTAAACTCCCATTGAGAAGCGAGGCTACTCAGGTGCACCACAGACAACACTGTATAAGAAATAGACAACTATTTAAACACATACACACACACACACACATACACACACACACACGCACACAAACACACACACACACACAAACACACACACACACACACACATAATTACAAAAATCTGACAGTGAAACAAGGGACTAAGCGCACATACTATAGGAAAACAATTCCCCCTGTTCACAGGCCTAACTTGAGATCAACAACCAAGCGATTAACCGAGAAAGCTCACCAGATCAATCGATTAACACAATACTCGTTAATCACAGTTCCTCGCTCAAGACACAGCCACTGCATACGCGTGTGTTTGACACCAATACTTCACCAATACGCATTCGTGATAGAAGGTTAATCGACAATAATTAGTAACATAACACATATCTGATGGAAGTTGTAAAATTCATGAGAGCAAACGCGAGACAGAAATGTGAGATGTAAAAAAATAAATAAAAATAAAACAGGCTTGAATAGTGCTTACCGTAGTTTCATGCAGGGATGTTGCGCATTCAAACTTTCTTCTTGGGACTTGTTCTCCCCACAAACCCGCGGCTCAAGAAAGGGACTGCGAAAGTTTCCAGTGAGGAGCCCCCCTCTCTGTCCGCACCGCCTATCTCCTCTCTCTCACTGCGTTGGATCTGATGGAGATGAAAAGGGGGAAAAAAGCCGCTTTATCATCGCCTCACTTCCATCGCAGTTATGTTTTTTCTTTTATTGTCACTTCAGGCGCACGGCGAGCAAAGCGAAGCCCATGTTGGTGCCTTGGAGCCCGGAGTGAGTTGTTCAGCCAATGCGGGAATGCTGCACCCCCTGCTCCCCTCCTCCTCCTCCTCCTCAGTCTGTGGACCACCCCGAAACAGGAAGTTCACTTTTTGTTTTGCTTAAAAAAAGAAAATAGTCCGTGCTACTCTTCTTATATTCCAACTTTTTGCATCACACACGCACTGAAACAAAAGTTGGAATTTAAAATGAAAGTTTAGTCGGTCAAAGGTTAGATTCGCACGCATGCACGCACGGTTGGTTGGTCGGTTAGTTGATTCAGAGTTATTAAAGAAAGTACGCGCGGTGATAAATGATGGTGATGACTGTCTTTATGAAACGTTCCTGGATGGAATAGTGTGGATATGAATGCAGGGGATGTTTGGGACATCAGAGCAGCGTGTGTGGCTGCAACATGTGTGGAATGGATGCTGCAAACGGCTCTCTTTCTCACTTTAGTGGGACTTAAAACCCGGACTGGAGTTCTGCCGCGGGACCCGGAGGAAGGCAACAGGTTTGTAAGGCAAGGCATGGCATTGACAGCTCAACAATATACAAATACATCATTACTATTATTTACTACGATCGTCACACAACTCAAACGGAATCGGAACACTGCATCTCATCTTCGATGGGACATTTTACACTATAAAAAAATATTATTATATACATATTCAATCAATCAATAAAATCAGTTCATACAGAATGCAATACAAAGTGCTTCACATTTAAAATCAATTTAAAAACACACTGTAAAAACAAACACAAAAGACAATTTAAGAAAATAAATACATATATATGTTATATTAGTAATAAAATTATGATCAGTTTCCGGATGATCAGTCGTAGGCACGGCTGAAAAGGACCGTTTTCTGCCTGGACTTGAATATAGCTATTGTTTTTTTGTTTTTTGTTTTTGTAAACAATATTTTTTCATTGCGTTTTTAAACATAATCCCTACATTCACATAGACATATTGAAAGAAAAACAACAACAAACAAAAAAGGGTTATTATATACATATTGTTGATTTTGTTTGTTTGTTTGTTGTTGGATATTGTTGTTATTGCTATTCATTGTGTTTTCTTTACTTAAATTGTGTAAAATATATATAAGTGCAAAGCTGATAACAATAGTAATAATAATAATAATGCATCGGTTTTATTTAACACTCTTTGTGGACACTCAAAGATGCTTCACATGTTATTATTCATTCACTCCATACACAGTGGTGATAAACTACTACAACTGCCCTGGGACAAACTGACAGAGCATGGTGAGTGTATTTGTATTGCACAGTACATACACAAGACAAGTCAAAGTGCTTAACAAATCATCAATAGTCAAAGTACATTAAAATGAGTGAAGATACAATCCATCAGTTTTGTGCACAGCTAAACATATGGTGAATAGGGTTAGAGACCATTGTGTCAGAAAAAATAGACTATACAAATATTTCAAGGTTCGAGGCCTGTATTTCTTCACTATTTTGAATGCACTGTCATGTTTGTGTATGAACCATGCTATACAAATAATCTTTACCTTATCTTGCTTTGCCTACTCCATATCATATATATGTGTAAGCAAGATTTGCAATAGCAAGTGGCAACATTTAAAAACAACTTAACTATGTTTGATTTGCCTCACAACATTTCCCAGGCATAGTTTTTAATCATATCGAGTACATTTGTTGGCACATAGCAGGATTACACTCTTGGTTACAGTAAGTATTTATACACTACACATTATCCACAACATTGTACTGTACATAACGAATCTCTTAATCTTAATCCTAAAGTAAAACAGACCCTTTAGCTGTCTATGTTAAAGGCTGAATGAAAGCTGCTGGAGTGACAGGTGGTGGTGTGGGAATGATCCCTGGTTCATTGACAACAAGCTGCTGAGTTTAGATCAGGTTTTGTGAATGAGAGTCGGATTGAGCTCCTCTGGCAGTTGGAGCGACAGGAGCCACACGTGCTGCTGACCCATATGCTCTGCAGCTCATCATCGGTGCAGGATTACAGGTGAAACGGAAAGCAGTCCATCGTAGGGCAGACACACGTGCTGAGAGGGACGCCATCATGTACAATATCATAAAACAATCCGACTCCTTCGCAAACACTTAACTATTGTGTGTTCAGCGATACCGTACAGCCTTTATGTCTATTTTTGCAGTTTCCCTGTAATGGCTCCTTTGGCCTTGACGATTTCTGAATATGTTTTATTGGATTGTAAAAATGCATTGTTCTACTCTGGTGCATAAAGATCCACAAATATCACTCTAGCCTCATTTGCGATCTCGTAACCATGGCTCCCAGCAGCACTGTCAGCTAGTACACTATAGCATCAGTTTGGCCTGGTCAGGACCGAGGCCAAGCAGGTTGTAAAAAGTACCTGGTGCCGATTAAATAGGAATCAGAATCATTTATTTTTACCATGTAAGTAACAGGAAGTCACAGACTAGGAAATTGCTATGGATGTTGGTGCAAACAAGTCAAAAGTAGAGAAAGGGCCGGTAGAAACGCTCCCAATCAGAGGAGAGTTGAAGTAGGGCTCATCTGCCTCATCCCATGCTTCCAATAATATTTCCACATTTGCTTAAGGAATCCCTTCAATTTACAAAAGAAATCAGCTCGCACCACTCTGAAAAAAATGTGCATCTCCAGATGTGGAGTCGATCTGTGGAACAAGCTTCTAGAAGAATTACAGAGTTGTCTTAATATATACGTATTCAAACAAATGTACAAAAAATATATATTCGCGAATTATGAGGCTGCAGATGCCATTCTCTTATAGTTTCGAAAAAATTCTGTGTGTTTTTCCTTAAAAGTGTATTGTATAAATGTGTGTGTAAATATGTATGTTTG
>JAPMNZ010927792.1:0-10980 GCA_029875035.1 Pomatoschistus microps | reverse complement strand
ACATAACACCCAGACTTATCTCAACGTTTAGCTCAATAGGTAAAGATTCCAACCAGCATATGTTTGTTAGAGGAAACAAAAAAACAAAAAAAGTTTAATTGAATAAATGCATTTGAAGAAGGCAAGTTTAGGCAACGTGTATATTGGCTTCCATCGGAAAGAGAACTCTATAGCACAACTATTTCAATCTAACAACTACTGTAGGGGTGTCAAACTCATTCCTAAAGGGCCGCTGTGGCTGCAGGTTTTCTGTCAAACCATGCAGGTGCAGAGCACCTATTTCCTAACATTTTCAGGTTAACTGAACTCACTTGAGGAAATAGGCGGAGGCTAAATTAGTAAATGATTTAAAAGATTAACTAATTTAGGTGCAAGAATACAAAAGAGCAATATTTATTAATTGTTATTTAAACTTTAAGTAAACTCATACACACATGATCCATAGATATAATAAGAATAAAAGAGCAGTATAAAGAGCATACAATTACATATTTACAACCATTCATCCATGACAATGGGACAACGGGATAGGGGCAACGTGAATAACAATGAACAGACTACAGTCAAAATCCTAATAATGCAGACAGATAAAGTAGGAAGGAGAGGAATATAGGCTAAAATATAGTACTTCTACTCCAGATTCAATTTAGCTGTACATACAACAGTTGTACTAATCTGCATTCTTCATGTCCAGTGATCATGTTTGTTTTATTCACACATCCATTGTTTTATCTGTGTATGATTTTGAGGTCCTATTATGATTGTAATGGTTCGTTTCATGTTTTGTCACGCACTTTGAGCCTTGATTGTATACAAACTTTCCTGTCTCCCTCACCTCGTCCTTGTCTCCGAGTGCAGATCCCACCCCCACAGCAGAGCGCATGGAGGCGGGCCCAACTCATCCACACGCACGCTCTCCGCTCCTTCGACCCTTCAACCAACAAGCACAAACCAAAACCCATCAAACATCCCTCGCTAAAGCCGCAGTTCTCTCCTCCCGTGTGGACTTTGTGTGGACTTCGCCTTTGGGATCCTCCGCTATGCGTTTGGGATGTCTGATCATTATGGATGTACCCGGGGTCTGCGCGGAGATGGCTGTTTGAACTTCAGTCTGTGAGGGGGTTTTCTGCACAGATGGGACCCACACACGCACTTCTGCTGCAGCTGCTTTTGCTCTCTGCCCAAGGTAAGTACGGGGAAATTCGACTGATGTCTTGAAGTACGATCACATTAGTCTAGTTCTCAGGTCTCTGCACTGGCTTTACATGGCTCAGAGAATAGACTTTAAAGCAGCTCTGTAGGCTTCGCACCTAAGTACATCCTGACATGTCAGTCCTATATGAACCAATGCTGACTCTGAGGAGCAAGGAACTGGCCTCCTGCTGATGCCCAAAGTCAGGACTAAACATTGGGTAGCAGCGTTTCACATTTATGCAGCTAAAAACGGAAAATGTGAGAGAGACTTCTACTCTAACATTGTTCAAATCTAGGTTGAAAACAGGTCTGTTTAGCTGTGCATACAACATATTGTATCTTCACTCTTTTTAAATTTTCTGTGGTCATTTAGGAGATCAATGTGTTGTATAATCTTGTTTTGTTAATGATAATAGTAATAATAATGCATCGGTTTTATATAGCGCTTTTTTGGTCACACAAAGACGTTTTACATGTCATTATTCATTCACTCCATACACGGTAGTGATAAACTACTACCGTAGCCACAGCTGCCCTGGGGCACACTGACAGAAGCGAGGCAACGAGTATATGCCATCGCCCCCTCCGCCCACCACCAACCATTCTCACACACACACCAGATTCATTCTAGGCAATGGGGGTGAAGTGTCTTGCCTAAAGACACAACGGCAGTTTGGCACTTTACTGCCGCAGCCGCCCCACTGTGGCATCAGGTGTTCCCAGAGGTTAAGTGTCTTGCCAAGGACACCACGATAGCAGACAGAGGAAGTCGATGGTGAAAGTCTTGAGGTGGGCTCGAACCGACGACCTTCTGGCTCAAAGGCCAATGCTCTACCAATTGCTACTGTCGCCCCTTTGCACTTACAATTGCCTTGTATGAACTGTGCTATACAAATAAACTAGCCTTGCAGTCATTTGGCCCTCGTGTTTGTTAAGGACTCGTGGTAGCTCTGATCAGAAGAATGTTTGTTTCATTGCGGTATATAAGCAGATGTGCGCTACCACTTTTCCGGTAGCTCCCCAAATGATAAAATTATGAGTCATGACGTACCTATTATACTATAGTTATTCTATTTTATTATAATACTACTACTACTAACAATACTATAAATGTATTCATTGTGTTCACTAGTGTGGGCTTATACAGTGTTATTCAATTATATTTGTTGTCTATGATTGTTTTTTTAATCTACATAGGCTCAAGACAAAAAATCTAATATATTTTGAATGACATTTATTATATTCCTCGCGTCTAGAGGCGAGGAAACCGGAAGCATACCATTGCAACATGTCAAGGCAATAACAGTGCTAAACTACTATTGTCTGGTATATACGTAAATACCAAATAACCTTATTCTACTAAGAGGACAAGATGAACCTTCCTGAACTGATATTTATCATAGCTGCATGATTAGACCATCTACCAATTAAACCTGGTAGAGTTATTGCATTTGAACAAGAAATGTTTATTAAGATTTGGTGAATAGACCCTGGCGGAAATATTGTAGGAAATGCAGGAGGGAATTGATTAGAGATTATGGCTCCATAAAAATCAATTATGTAAAGCTAATTGTGTTAGCTTTAGTGTTTTTAATTTCCATTTCCCACCTAAAATTATGATAAATGTTCTATCCAAGCTCATGGTAAATTCAATATTTACTATATTTATTTTACTGTGTGACCAAATTAAAGAATAAAACAAATTTAAACATCAAAATAACCAGGGAATCACATCAAAAAAGGCTACAGCAAGTCAATCACCCACATGGAACGATACAAACATAAAAATATATATATATATTCAAGGAACTTTATATAGGTCTTAAGAGCAGGGTCAAGACACAACATTTTGGATTAGCTTTGATTAGTAGTTATTATTCATTGTTGCTTTTTATATGGTCTATTCATCCATTAGAAACATTAGACATAAACATATTATTATCAAACTAAATAGTGATTAATCATACCTTGTGTCCGCAGTTTGGGTAGCCTGCTTGGTGCTGGATGGCGTCTCTCAGCTTCCCCAGTGTCATCACATGTTGAAACAACAGGGAGCCAGGACCACTGTGCAGATGCCGCCACACGTGGAGGGCCACTGGGTCTCTACCAGGTCTGTAACCCTGATCCATGGCTGATCTGTAGTTTATTTTGAATTAACTTTATTTGTCCTGAATGAACATAGAACACACTCAACGTAAGATGTATATGTGAGGATTTTCTTCTTCCGGGTGGATCATCTAGATCGGGCTGAGGTTGTTATGATGGTATTGCATATATTTGCCCAATCCTCATCTGTTAGAGCTATCCCTGTCTCTTTTTCCCATTTGTGTTTAATAATGGAAGTTTTTTTTTATTTGATTGTAAGACAGAGTAGACAGAAGAGACATGCCTCCCAACATTCTTCCCCTTACATGTATCAATAAGTAGTCTAACAAAAGCATCACCTCCATGGCTTGTAGATTTGATGTCTGCATTGAAATGATTCCTCAGCTGAAGATAACAATAAAAATCTTTTCAAATTTTTCTGATAGTTCTTGATAGGAATGATTTCACATTGCTTTCTGTAGTTATTTTTCAATATGCAGTGAGACCCCTGTTACACCAACACCTAAATCTGCCATCATATCCAGCAGGAATAAATTCAGTATCATAAGCTGGCCAACACAGTATTCTTGCCTCCCTCTCAACCGCCTCTTGTTTAATTACAGTGCCTTTTTTTTAACCTATTTTTTAAATCCAGGTTGTCGGCCCCAGGTCAAGTCTGATGAACTAAAGTGGCCCTCTTACTAGGTTTGGCCCCTGATCTAGATTTTAGTGGGCGTTTCTTCTGAGGAGGACGGTTCTTTCCTAAAATTAAAGACTCTAGTCAGAGCTGCAACATTCAATTTAAAAGTTTTGCAAATCATAATATACCCTGACCAAGAATCAAAACTCAGGCCACGGAGGTGACAGTGCTGAATCCTAGCCACTAGGCCACCAGTGAGTATTCTGTAAATTTTAGTTTAATTTGTTTCAGACACTCCTCTCAAAGTTCCGGGTAACCTAAACAAATTACAATTGTTAAAATACGCACCCCCGAGGGCCCTGTCCCTCTATTTGAAGGACTGTATTAAACAATGTTGTATATTTGCACTTTAACATTAAACTCAAATATGTAATGATATTACCACTTATTATTGTTTTTGGCTGTTCTTTGCAGCTGTGAGGTTCGCCCCGGCCCAGAGTTCCTGACCCGCTCTTACCACTTCTTTACTAACAACACCTTCAAGGCGCGTCAGTTTTATTACCAGGACCACCAATGCAGCAAACTCAGCTACACTTTAGTCATCTGGGGGAAGCTACGACTGCGGCAAGCCTCCTGGATTATTCGGGGAGGTACCGAGTCCGAATATCATCTCCACAGGATCAATATAATCTTTCACTCTGAATCCACGGCCAAAATCTTGAGCCATAAACTTTCCCAAGCTTGCAAAGTCGCATTCAAAACTACAGCTCAAGTTGGAGTTTTGTATGTTTTAAGGAGTGAAGACGGGATCTTGGATTGCACCAAAGAGCTCAACTTCACCATGCATGAACTTCAGCTGCTCAGAGTGGAAAAAAAATATATACAAAGCCAAAACCTGGATTGGAACCAAGACCAGGGCCAAGATTTGGACCTGGACCAGGGCCATGTGGTGGAGGAGCTGTTTTTGGGAGATGTCCACACAGAGATGGAGCAAAGGATGTACTACAAGCCGTCCAGTTACCAGACAGCCCTACAAAACGCCAATGTGAGTAGATGTTATCACTATATCACAAGATAATGGTCTAGATTTATTTCCTTATTGGTGAGTTTATGAGTAATGGGAAGGTTTAATTATGGTAAGGCCTTTGTAATAATAATAATAACGCATTAGTTTTATGGTATGATAGTTACAAAATCTTGAACATTTTAACTACTTTATTAGGTTGTATTTCAGTAAGGCTCTACACACAATTCTCTCAGGTGAATTGCATTTGTTTTTCAGCTTTGTGTGGCCATAAACTGAGAGACTTTTACAGAGCTGGTTTCAAACGTTTCAAACGTTTCAAAACGTTTAGTCTTCGTCTGGACAAGGACCAGACGACCAGACGAAAAATTGACAACTGCATACTTGACAACCCATTTCAAACGTATTCCACTCTTGTTACACTATGCAAAGTATTGTCCCTCTTGTGAAGTGTGGGCGTGTAGTTTTATAACTTTCTTCACCTGACCCACACATAAGCATCAAGCTATATAAAAAAAGAGATTTTATTGCTGTCTGATTCACGGCATCTTGTCCCCCACCTGCTGCACTGTATCCAGGGGACAGAGCTGGACGTCCTGATGACCTTGTCCAGCTTCAGGACAGACACAATTATGTCTTGGACATTATTGTGTCTGTCCTGAAGCTGTGTGTGTGTTTTGTCTTATACCATCCGTGGTAGTGTCATGTATTGCTGTGTGCACTGTTTGTTTTTATATAAAGGCACAATATTGTGACAAACTTGAAAGCATAATCCAGTATGTGTGCTTTTACTCACCACCAGCATATGTAATATTGTGAACTTTTCCTCTTCCTCTTCCTTTCAGCACCACGAGCGTGGCTGTGTTGTGTGCCGTATCCTGTCACGTTCAGACGAGCAGCGTCCTCCAGTGCTCCCTCTGCGCCCTGACATTACAGTGTCGCTCTCCGGTCAGTGGGTCAGTCAGCGCTGTGAGGTGCGGCCTGAGGTACTGTTCCTCACCCGACACTTCAGCTTCCACCAGCACAACCGCACCTGGGAGGGACGCTACTATCACTACTCCGACCCAGTGTGCCGACACCCGACCTTCATCCTGTACGCTAGGGGACGCTACAGCCAAGGACTTCTCTCCCATGCTATCATGGGAGGCACCGACTTTGTGTTTAAAGGTAGAAACAACCCATAAATACATTATATAATCTGAATATAATTATGTATAATCAGATTTATCTTGTTTTTTAAATACCTGCTCTTCTTGAACTGTGTTCAACACTGAAATGTTTAGTAGTGCTCTGAGCATTGAAATTCAGGTATGGGCAGAATGCAGCTCCTGACCCATAGGAACGGGCAAACAGCAGGGATGATAGTGTGGTTATACAGAAGTCTGCTGGTGTAAGGTTGGTTTGCACTGCCTTGTCAAGATGCAGCTGTTTATGATGTAATGCAAACCTGCGCATGCGTTTCTCACAGCAGCCAAAGCAAACCAAGATGGCGGACGTACCATCCGCTAATTGTTTAAAAAGTTTAAATACGAACTTATAAAGACACAAATGTCACTTTTAATGCAATTTGAGGCTTGATGTTGATGGTTCCGTATTGTTATATGTGGATTTCAAGAGTCAAAGTTTTGTGTAAAGTTTGGTTTAAGCAGTCAACTGCTTCTGTGAAACCACACTACTACGGTTTTAGATTTCAGAGTCATTTATTTGCCATTTGCAGTAAAACCACTTTGGAAAAACTGTGCAAGACTACCCCAGTGTGCACCAGACGGCACACACCGGAGCTCTTGCCACGGCACCATCTTTACGGCGCCATGCGGCCGATGACACATCATCGTCCTACGTCAGTAAAATGACGTATTCGGCAGTTCAACTCGACAAGAGGACTGTTAACAGGAGCAGTTGACTACTTAAACCAAACTATTCACTTTGACTCTTAAAATCCACATATTACAACATGGAACCATCAACATCTCGCCTCAAATTGCATCAAAAGTGGCATGTGTGTTTTAATTTGTTCGTATTTAAACTTTTAAAGCAATTCACGATATTTATGTCCGCCATCTTGGTTTGCTTTGGCTGCTGTGAGAAGTGCATGTGCAAGTTTGCATTACATCATAAACAGCTGAGGCAGTGCATCTCGACAAGGCAGTGTAAACCGACTTTACACTGGCCCTCTTTGGCTACTGTCGGTTCAAATGTAAACAGCGCTTCCTGGTGGTCTAGTGGTTAAGATTTAGTGCTCTCACCGCCGCAGTCCGGGTTTGATTCCAGGTCAGGGAACGCATGTTTTGAAGTTTGGAGGCAGCCTACTTTTCCATAGAACTTGAAACTTTGAGGCTGTTTTTTCTTATCTTTATGCCAGAAATGTTGCTCTTTTTGTCTCCAACTCCAGTTTCTCAACTCGACAAAGTAAACGGCATTAACCCTTAAAACAGAATTAAGTATTGTTGAAGTGGTAGTTACATAATCAGACAGAAGACAAATAGCTAGTTTTATCTCATCACTTCAAGGCAGGGTTGGGTGTAACTCACTTCCAAATTCTGTTTTCATAGTAAAAAGTATTGCCACATGAGACTTTGAAAATACATTTAATTTGACACACTTGCTGTAAAAATGCTTAGGTATACTACTAAATACTGCTGTTGGACTCATCTGTAGATCCGGGTCCTTTACAATCGTCATTGTATACTTCTGACACACTTCTGTCACTTTATAATTGAAATGTGAAAGTAAATAGTCTTAAAAATGAGGGTGATTCCTGCATTTGTCCTTCTTCCCACAGTGAACCACATGCGCGTCACCCCCATGGACCAGGCCACCACCTCTCTGCTGAACGTCTTTAGTGGGGACGAGTGCGGAGCCGAGCGGTCATGGCATGTGGGCGCGGAGCAGGACGTGACACAAACGAATGGATGCCTCGCACTGGGAATCCGCCTACCCCACACCGAGCACGAACTCTTCAGAATGGGTCGCGACTCACAAGGCCGATACCTGCTCTTTAACGGACAACGACCCAGCGATGGATCAAGTCCAGACCGGCCTGAGAAGAGAGCCACATCTTACCAGTCACCCCTAGTGCAGTGCATAGGCGACTCAGGCTTCCATGGCTTCTATAACAGAAAGCACGCTGCAGAGAGGACACAGAGGGCTTCTAACAATTCAGGATCTCATATGGAAAGAGGGGATTTTGTAAAGTTTGTTTTGGTTGGAGTGATATTGTGGTTATGCACTTGATTATTTCAATACTCTGGCTTTCAATACTTTGGCTTTCGTGCTGACAAACGCAATCCTTCTATGAACACAGATAGTTTGTCACTGAATGGGTCGAAGAATAACTATATAAAACACAATTACTTTCTGGGTAATTATGACGCAGTCTAGTCTTATTTAATCCAGTCATATAAATATATTTTGTACCGACCAAAAGCAATAGCTGTCTGAAATACCTACACAAAATTGTTGATTTGCCAAAAGAAGATTAGTACTCCCAGAGCAGTCAATATTTCAGCTTTTAGTTAAAGCCCTGTTTTCATTGTGCTGGTAAACACACTGTTTACTGTTAGCATTTAGCCTAACAAAATGGTCATTGATCCATGTAGACTAACCAATGTCAGGAATGAGGCAAATGGATGAATCTCCTGGAGCATCCCAGACCCTCCTTTTGCATCAGGACACACTGAAGTGGTAAATTATTAAATTTAATTTAATTAATTTATTTTATAACCCTTAATCACCCGTAGTTATCTCGGAGGACTTCACACAACCATTGAATTTGCCAACACAGATCCACAAATCAAACAGTTCAAACAAAAGAAATAGAACAGAAAACACAGGTATTGGTCCATAAGGGGCAGATGACCAAGGTCCGTGTTTATAATGTCCATAAATGTTGTTGAATGTTCTGGATCACTGGTGGCTGAGTGGATAGTACTATTGCTTCTCAGCAAGATGGTCCTGGGTACGAATCCAGGTCAGAACGTGGCCTTTCTGAGTGGAGTTTGCATGTTCTCCCCCTTGTCTGCTTACTGTACTGGCGACCTCGCTCCCGTCTCTGTGTGGAGTGAGAGACAAATGCCCACAATTGTAAATGCACTTTGTGACTGGTCTGTGAAAGGTGCTATATAAAAAATGATTATTTACTTCCTTTTAGTTAGACCATCCTGCATCAGCAAGGCAAAACTCTAAACCCATGGGAAAAAGTGAGAAACCTCTTGGAGATCCTTATTGAAAAAGATTCTTTGGGGGAACCACAGTGAGGAGAGATCCAATCCCATGGACAAACAGGCTCTAGTCGAGATAAGTGGGTTTGAATGTTTCTCCCTGTATCTGGTTGGGCACTCCGGTTTTCACACCACCCAACACATGCACCATAGGTAAAATCCTCCAGCTACGGTCCTGACCAAGCATCAATATCTAGAGACGGGTCCCTTGGCGCTGCACTAAGGCAATCCATCCTCCTGACGGAGGGCCTAGTGTCAGTGAAGGTTGAAATGAAGAGTACTTTTCCTTCTGGGGACAAGTTGAGTTGATGAGTCCAGGACTAATGCACATGCATTTGATGAAAGACTATCAGGATACCAATTCAACCGATAGAATTCCAGTTGTGATCTATACATTATCTCCTGGATTTCATAACATTGGTGCATCAATTTATAGGATGAGGGTTTTTTCTCCATGTAGTTACAAGATTCCATCCCAAAATCTTTCTGTTTTGTACAGAAACAAGTAGATTTCAATCCAGCCCATGAGTCAGGTGTGTGGACTCATGGATGATTAAATACTTTTTTTGTAAAGCGATGGATTCATGTGAGGGATTAGCATTAACAGTGAAAGACTCACAAAACGAAGTTAACAATCTACTTATTACTTTTCTTTGACAAAAACGTTTCTTCGGTGTAATACTTTTGCTGGCTTTCCATTGGACAAAACCTGGAATTAAAAATACTTTACTATCATGCAAAACTTTACCACACACATTGTGGTAAAGAACTGGACTACTTCAAGCTTGAGAAAAAGTTAGATCAAATGACCTACAGTATATATACATCCGAGGGTTGTCGATATGGAATGATTGGTCAAAAGCTGAAGTCAGCATAGTGTTTGAACTTCAGCTGGCTGGAACCAATTATTGTATATGGGCTTTTTTTTTCATCGGCGTTAGCTTTATGCCGTAACAGGGGCAGACATGTTGCTAAGGCAAGCCCCGTGATTGTTTGTAAAAATATAATGAACATGATCAGTCGGTTTGGCTCCCCATGTAAAACTTTGGATCAGTCTGTAGGGGGCACTAAAGAGCCAATGTAATAGTAATATTTCACACCTTCAGGTGACCTAGGTCCAGGAGTAGAACAGCATACGTTGTTCTACAAACATACAAACTTGTTTAGTAAAAATCACTTTGTATGTGTAAACAGGAGTACATGTATAATCTGTGAGTGTGTCCATATATATACAGTCTCCATTTGATGACCATGTAACTAATCAAATGTCTATGAACAACTATTGATTGTACACGTGTTGAGATGATGTGGAGCCATTTTCAGCCAAATCGGTGAAACGCCCGAGGCTGGCTGGAAGTTTGTGCGAGATGTACATTTGCCGTTAGCATAGAATGGGGAGTTTTTGTCATCACAATGGCAACAGGGTAAAAAATAATCTTGGGTGTCATTGACACCCAAGATTGACTCAAGAGGGCAAACTGAATTTTGTGCAAGATTTCAAACATTTTGAAAAAAATGAATGTGATTAGCCCCATGTTAAACTTTGACATATTCTGAAGGGGGTGCTAATGGGCCAACTTCAATTATTTCACTCTTAAATGACTTAGACTTAGGATGTGTGAAAAGGATCATTTTAAATTTTTCTGTTTTGCAATGACATTTATGGGCTTCCTGTTTGTCAGGGGGCGTGGCCATAATGTGTACCAAACATGTGTGCCAAATTTCGTGGCTCTACGACAAACTACACCTCTCCCATAAGTAAACCGACTTTTGTAGGGTGCACTGTTCTGGCATTTTTTAGTCCCATAAAAATAGAC
>JAPMNZ010927780.1:0-12217 GCA_029875035.1 Pomatoschistus microps | reverse complement strand
ATTGTCAAAATTAATTTAAGTTTTTGGATTAGATTTGAACAATGTTTGGGAAAATATCTAATAATAATGACAGCAAAGTATCTAGGACAAAGAGCATGGCATTTAGACTTATTTTGACTAAATCATTTCTTGGTCAACTAAACAAATATCCTGTTGATTTTAAATGGCCACATCTGCTGCCTATTTTTTCTTCTTTAAAAGACCAATGTATGGCACTGGTAAAGAGAACACCCACAAGTCTCCTCAGATTCAGTTTGTCCTGATCTTGGCCTGAAGTGACCACCTGTACTCAATGACACCTGTTGGCTCCTAGAATCCATTAGCGGCCCACATTAGCCATGCAGCTGCAGTGATTGGTTACTTGTGCTCCGGCCTGTCACAGATAATTGTCAGTCATCCCGTTACCACAGCAACAATTTTGTCTTTATGAAGGAAACCACTTTGCTATGACAAGCCTGCCAAACCAATCTAGGGGAACACATGATTTTCTTTTAATACACCACAGTTGACGTCATCTGTATTCTGCCAGAAGTTTTTGGTGAAAATGAAAATTACAGATCTGAAATGTAACCCTTCATCATAACTTAAAATATACAGAGCAAGACATCAAGATTAAAGCCTGTATCATCTATAGTCAAATGTGGGAGTCGATAAATAATGTATGGAAGATGCATTGGAGCAGCGTTGCTAATTTGTGTATAGCTCTCTAATAAAAGCTCGATCAGTGGTGATGAGAGGAGACAGTAGTCGGCAGTAATAGATAATAGGATAACATGGGTGCGAGAGACTAGCACAACACACCGCTGTCAAGTAAGTAGATTAATTAAACATTAGCTTCTTTCCCCCTCTCATAAACGATGTTATGCTACACTGTTTGCATAATTCCACTGCTCTGCACACGTCCTTGTACAGTGCCTCCGATGCCCCCGGCACTTGTTCATATACTCTACAGCAGTGTCTTGCATTTCATTGAACTCAAGTGAACCTCATACAAGCGGAAAACAGCAACAGTGGACAGTCCGAATGGGAGTGTACTGTCCACTGTACCATGGGTAATGCATGAGAATGTGATTATAATGGGGACGGAGAAACTGCGTCACAAAATGTCTTTAAATAAATGCGAACTTCAAGAATAGAAAGGAAAGGGCGGAGAGAAGACAGTTTGTTTGAAATCTAGGAATTAGTTGCCGCTTTGGTGCATGGATGGATCTTAGGTGAAGTTCAGCGTCATATAAAGAAAGTATAGAGACAATTTCCTGTTCAGTTTATTTACTTCACAGGCAGAACATGCAAACTCAGGGTCCTATCCCTGTTCGAACCCAGGACCTTCTTGCTGAGAAGTGGGAATGCTAACCACTCAGCCACTGTGCTGCAGCAGTAGTAGTAGCAAAAAATAACAGAATAGTAGCAATGATATTAAAAATAGTAAAAGGAAAAATGATTTAACAAAACCATACTATTTATCACAGACAATTTCATCTTTTAAATATCAAAACACATTTTTATTTGTTTTGGTATTTTATTCATTGGACTTGTACCGTAGCACTTTATTGAGTTTGTTTATGAAATGTACTCTATAAATGAATAAGTGAATTAAATATGACCTACTTCAACAACTGTAATAATATTTTGGATGTCTCTCACTTCCTGCCTTGTTCCTTTTTGAATACTTGCACACTGTTATCCCTGTGCACGATTCACCGGGACAGTACAGCCCAAACAGTGCGTGCTCCATCTGGCTCCTCCAACTCTCCAGTCCCCAAAGATGAACATACTGCCATCCTCTCACCACTATGCTGGCTGGCATTAACACGTTACCTCGTGTGTCATTGTCCACAACAGACTGTAACTATATGATTAATGCAGCGTGGGAGGAGGCCTGGCACTGAAACCTCCCATAGGCCGAAGATTCCTGTTTATTGGCTAAAATATTGCACACAGATGCTTGCTGATAATCATACAGGTTGTGACCATGAAGCAGGATTACTACATCTATTACATCATACCCCATGTGTTTGTTTTGTTTGTGTGAAGGTTCCTGTCTGTGTAGTTTGGATTCAGTTTAGTGACAACAACTGGTCCCGATCTGCACCTCGGCTAATCGAAAGTGAAGGTAGTGGGGATATCAGAGGGGAATTTAAAGGGGATTACACAAGCTGAGCAAAATACGGATTAGGAAGAGGGCGAAACACGGTGCAGAGGACATCGTCGGGCTGCGTCTCCTCTGCTGCACTTTTTGTAACATTTTGGTTTGAAGGGTCAGGAAAAGAATAAAACCTCCACTGGATTTCTGAAGGATAACCTCTACATATTCTAATGGTTTATCAAAGTAATGCTAATTGAATGCATCAGACTAAATATTAAACCACTGCACTTTATTATTTATCATTTAATCTGATCATATTCATATTATTAGAAATATTTTGTTCTCAGAAAGCCTGGAACTCCATAAAATATGAATTATTGAGAATTTAAAAAGCAAGCCAAGTTTAAACACTAAGGATCTGCACTGCTGTTATACACAGTTCAATATCGCAAATGATGTTTAAGTAACAAAAGAGCAGGATATCAACAGGCTGGAGCATGTCCCTCCACAGTCTCCTAATAATCTCTATTGACATGTGCTCGGGGGTCATCAAGATGATGACGCATCACAATGTGCTCCAGTTTAGGAGGCTGTGGACAAATCAATAAACACACATTGATTGTTCCTTGTCCTGTACCATACAGTATAGAAACATATCACTATGGACAGTTTTAACAGGTCAATAAAAATAGGGCTGCCTTTAAACAATTGTTTAGTTGGATAATATCTATGTCTTCATAAGCAGCTCTTGCGTATTGTTCCATCTGGTGTTTTCAGCCAAATACTGTTTGGCAACAGCAGAAGAGCACAATTAGAAGCCTGAGAACCTGGTGTCATTTTCAGAGGATATGTTCCAAGTGTTTTGTTCCGTTTATTGTCTGGCCTCAGGAGGATGTGTAGGAATGATCACTTCTACGGCTGGCATTTGGAAACATGATAGACATCAGAAGTAATGCCAAAACATAAAGGTCAAGTACAAAATCATTGCGGATTCAGGAGGGAATAAACATAACTGTGGGTGATTGGAGTGCTGCTTCACCAATCATAGGTTTTCATGTGAAACTATCTCACATATTCAGGTATTTTCTATTCAAATATTTATCATTTAAGATTTGCATGTCATTTTTTCATAGCTTGACATTTAGGGTTGAATATTTTAGCTGACATTTAATATGACTAAAATGATCGTGTTTTTTGGTATCACTGTATTTTCTGTTCTCAATTTTTGCTTCACATTGTGAACCACAAAACTATCCAATACATCTGTCTATATTGTTTCTCAATCTAATAAATCAGAGACAGAGAAGTGTAAAAGAGAGGACCACGCTCAGTTATCCAATCAGCTCTCAGCACGTAAAAGATCAAATGTTTTCTTATAAGATACAGACAGTATGTTGTGGTCTGATAAGCTCCGCCTCTTCAACCTATACTTGTAAACTGGTCAATTATCTCCCCCACTGACTTCTGTTTTTGAGTCATTCGTTGCCTATGCAGAAGGACAGAGATGATCCTGGACATTTATGGACATTCATGCAGATTCATCAACATTTGTGGACATTGGTCATACTGCTATCCTATGGACAAATGGCTCCTATGTGTTTGTTATTAATGATTCTCTGATCTGTTGGCCAAATCGCCAACTTTGTAGTCATCCAGGACAACAAAATACATGGAATTGAATAGAATAGGCCCGAAATCAGAAATTTCTTGAACCAATGTGTGCTGTTCTTTTCTGTGTGCCACTCTAACTAAATAAAAGATGAATAATTTTGCAATATAAAGTTGTCATCTCAGAAAGACGTCTTAACACCTTCCCTACACAAAGCCTTTCACTACCTTTCCTTTGTCACATGTCGTTACGCAATCACACACCCAAATAAGTGTGACATGCTTCTATACATCCCCTCCTACACACAGCATCACTCCGACAGTCACTGCTCAGCCTGCTGCCGGCTCATTCGTCAACACTGGCCCAGATTCCAGCAGATTATACAAATGACATCATAGTGCGTTTGTTTTTGTTAGTGATTCATGCGTGCCCTGTTTTTGAAAATCTAATACGGAATAGAGAACTCAAAGCGGCTGTCTGAGAAGAGCTCTGGCTGGGGCTTGGATGTCGTAGTAGTGATTGCGTGTCTTTAAGTATGTAAGGTACACGTGGTGCTGTTCATTGGAGCAGAGGGACCTTTGTGCACAGGAGGAGGAGAAACGGCAGCACGTATGGAAATGATGGGCATTCTACTGGAAAGGATTTTTGTATTAAAAGGGGGATAAAAATATAATAAAGATTTTAGCAAAGTTAAACTGCAGTACGCCTGTCAAAGAAGTTCTCTCGCACAATGTATTGGAACAGATTTGTACTCTGAAATATGTTTAGAATTCAAATTGTGTTATTTATTTCATTTATTTATCTATTTTATTGTATATGTGGGTGGGGCCGTGCCTGTTAACAAACCTCTCTAGATTGTAGCCACGGGTCACACTCACAAACACACACTCATTCACCCTGAACTATTGCACATGTGTTCTTAGCAGTACAGGAGGCCGGTGCACCTGGAGGAAACTTACGACGTGGGAAGAACATGCAAACTTTACACAGAAAGAAAGATACGCTTACATAGTCTTTTTTGGTCTATTTCTAAACATTGTGAGTGGGTGAATAACTGCATTTCTTCTATAACAATGTAATATCCACATTATGCACAACATTATCTCCCAAACAGCTTACTTAGGTGTTTACGTTGCCCCTTGCCTTAACCTAGGTCATCCAGCATCCTCTGATCGGATATTGCTGGTATAATAATTACTGTACTTGTTTATTTCCACAGCTCCTGATAATGACCAGAGGGCATATGGAAACATAAACCATATATCCACAGCTGTCGCGTCACACATGTTTCTGCCACATATAGATCAACAGCCTGGGTCAATCTGTCCACCAACAAACAGAATGACCCTCAACTCAAAATAAATAAATAAATAAATAAAGGTACTTGATAAAGAGCGTGAGAATAGTGTTTGTTGGAGCACGGCCCGCAGACGATCTTCTCTCAGTTAGCTTATTGGAGCCTGAGAAAATGCCCTGTTTCGTCACAGCCATCCAGAGCTATTGGCCGCTGATGACCCTGACTAAGCCATTTTCTGCTGCCTCTGCACCCGTCTCGCTGCCAGAGCAGATTTGGGCGTCCGTGCGAATGCCAGTATTTCATGCGTGTCTGTCTGACCAAGAGCTCAGAACACCACCGGCATTCCACTTCCCAGCCACTCGCTAATTGTGCATAAAGACCCACCTTCCGTTCATAATGCATTGGATCCATTGCTTTGTGTAGCAGACAATGCAATTAAATCATTTGCTTTTTTGCGCCGAAAAGAAAATACACGCTTTTTCAGCCTTGTTCTCTTTGATACTAAAAAAAAAGCCCGCTTCACAGCCACAGCGGTCAGGATGAAAAGGGTAGTGTAAGTGAGATGGAAATAAATATTCTATTAGAGTGCAGATGAAACTGTTAAAGATGGGTCCTGGATCGTGACAGGTGGGTGACTGGTTTGATCAGTCTTCCTCTCTCATAGACACGGCTGACGGAGGCGCAGACATCAAATGACACAAAATAATAAAGTAGATAGATAGATATATATATAGAAAGTCAATGTAAAAGAATAATTTATGTTGAAGAGCATTGGAATATCTAGAAGAATAGTCTTTATGTAACAACAAACCATGTCCTGAAGACTGCATGCAAATTAGAGAAACGTCCTGAATGTTGCCCTAAAAATTGAATTCAGATCGAGCGTCTCATAAACATTTTGAGTAAACAAAATAAAAATGCCATTATTTACATATCAAATTTCTGCCTAGCAATAGATTTGAGGACTACGGAGACATGACATGAACTACAGCAACTACTCGGCCACACATATGCAGAATGAAAGTGTTAATGGAGGGAAATGTAGAGTATTATTATTGCTTAATTATTATACTGCATTTTACACAGGGAGGAGCTTCTTTACAAACTACAAGTGGAAAAGGCAGATTTACAGTTAAATTGAATTTGACAATTTGCATACATATTTATATATCATGCACGGTGCAATAGCAGTCGTTCTAGGTGGATTTTTAATGGATTAAGGACTATTTTATGTATGCATATTTTCTAATAAACATCAAAGGCCTTCATGGAGAGATACCACAATATACGCTATGATATGCACATAAATTTAATCTTTAAAATTGGATTTGCCTTTTAAGTGCCAGTTTATCAGATGAAATGCATATAGAGCTGTGGATTGCATGGCGCTCATGCATGGTGCTGTCCATGGTGCTGAATGTATTCTTTCATAACTGCCTTTTAGTCTGGGCCATTCATCTCTTTTTCAGATTCTATCTCCACAACACAGTTTCAGCCCAAACCAATTTTTATCTCTGCAAATCTGCTGCCCACACTTCAATCCCAAAGCACTTTTATTATGTATATCTAGATTATCTACACTAAAAATGGCCTGTCCCTGAAAAGGCTCAACGTGGCGGTGAGTGACCAATCGCAGGCAGAAGTCTCACAACACAACAGTGACGTCGAACCTGCAGCTGTCATACCATTTTTTTTTTGCTCAATTAGCAAATTCCCTCACATTGCCAAAAATGACACCTTTTTTGCCCCAATAATTCCCTCACTTTTATATCTAGCGTTCCAGACCTGTGTGCTACGGAGATGTGTGAGGGTGAGAGAGAGCAGGAGAACTCACTGAAGTTAGATTATCGACACATTTTAGTTTTCAGATGGTTTTCAATTCACTTAATCACTCACTGCTGTTGTCAGCCATAGCCAAGTGAGAGTCTTTAGTGTGGTGTAGTGTGCCATTTTAGAACTGCTAAATGATAAATGAAAACAAATGCTACAAAATAGAAAAACAGCTACAAACTAAATGAACCCTGCTGTTCTGCCGAGTTGGTTTGAAAGACTAAACAACACTTTGCTTCAGCATGTTCTTGTTTTGAAGCAAAACATGGCACCGAGTGTTCCCTGGTTTACATGCTGACACACACACAGCCATCTGCCACTCTGCTCTCCCTGGCCATCCCACCGAGACACATGCTCACACTGATGAACCTAGAACTTGGTTAGCACCTCGTTACGGCACTTACTGAAGTGCCTCAGTCACACAACACCTTTTAGAGGAGCTGGAGGTGCAGGAGAATCTGTGGGACAGGTGCATGGGTCTACAGGACATGACCAAGGCCAAGAACTATGACTACTATTACTTATTACTGTCTCAAACTCACAGCATTAATATATCCATTATTTTTGTTCAAATGAAAATGCTTGATGCTGATTCAATACATACTTTTTTATACAATTAGATTACTGTTGCAAATTGGTCAGTTACATGGTCCCAAAACCACACTTTAAAAAACAGCCTGAGAAAACAGCTGGCCTACGTTCAACTCAGACTGAACTTCTGACATTAGAATTTCAGCGGAGCAGCAGAGTCAATCAAATTAACACAGGTCAGAGTGAGAGTCTAAGTAGCCTAACGACCTCTGGACCAGTCGGACTTTACTGCAGATAATCCCTGGGAAAGCTGGTTACAGTCTGAACAATCCTCCCCCACTCTGCTCAATCAACACATAAAGCCATTTAAAATCATTACTATTGTGATTGATTATCAGTAGAAAAAGTCAAATATGCCAAAGACTTTCCGTGAGGATTATTTTTTTTTCAGGGTTGGGCTGTATGGTGATAAAGATGTCATTGAGAGCAGATCCCGAGCAGCGTCACTATCTTATGGTGAGGAAATCAATGTGATAACAAGATTCACAAATTGTCTTTATAATGCAGCCAGACCATTTCCCCTTCTATTAGATAGCCTTTGTAATTGTGAGTGATACATGCATTTAAAGGTGATCTATTATGCTTAGTCAAATGCTCAAAATATATGATACATGGGTGCCAAATGACAGAAGAACAATGTTTTTTTCAACTAACGATATTCACGTTATTTTAATTACTTTATATACCATCTGTATAAAGGAACGAAACATAAAGGAAAGTGATGAAATGATGAAACTTTGCCCATGAGTCACTTTCTCCAGCAGCGGCAGCAGTAGCAGTAGCAGTAGCAGTAGCAACCTATTAGCCCTCTTGTTGTCCCGCGCTCCCTGCCTCTTCATTCCTCGGCCCTTGTGCCTGATTTAGCCGGAGCCCTGGGCCTACAGCACTGGCAGTGGAATAGAGGGCCATGTAAATGTCAGCGTCTCAAAGGCTGTGCGCCGCAGAGCGTGAAATGAAATCTGGCAGAGTTTTAGGGCCTGCCTTTCCTCACATGGGTTTTCCACTGTGGATGGGCCTGTGCAACACTCCAGCGCATGTTATGATTACATCTACGTCCATGGAAGCCCTTTATGTATTATTAGTGTGCGATCAACAGTTTGTTTTCATGCTACAGTAAGTATGCTAACACCCTTATAATGCATATTGAAGCAACAGTCAGAAATAACAGCTCCTTTATAGCAGGACTGAACGATAACATTATTGTATATACTGTGTTTTGAGATATATATTCAAGATATCGATATCTAAAAGTAATGAAATAGTGATTACTTTTCTTGCAATTGTATGTTATTGTTTCAAATGTTATTGTTTTCTGGTATTAGTCCGGAACACTGACATCTGTTAACTGATCGATTCTTAAACGACTTTTTTCTTTCACAAATACTTATTAAAAACAAAGCAATGCAAATGATGTCATGTAAACTACACTCAAAAAGTCAGTGTATCAATGTTGGACACAATTCGTATATTCTCTTGTGCTGCTCTTTTCTATTAACCACTGCTTAAGGTGCAGATCATAGAGGGCCAGGGTCCTCCCACAATATCACATTATTAGCACCAGTTATTGCAGATAAATAATAGTTTGCATTAACATGTTTGTGCCAAAATGATGATTTATTCCATTCACATTCCCGGCACGGTAGAGAGCATTAGCGCTGATGGCAAAAACAAGAAAATGCAAAGGCAATGTCCAGGCACTTCAAAAGAAATTCTGTAGCACTTAAAAACAGAGAAAAGCTTTCACTTCACAAAACGTGGATACAAGGATGTGAAGTTATAGCGTTTCAGGAGGAGACAGAGGTGAGACAGCAGAGGGAGGCTCAAGAAAAGCAACACAAGCTCCAAAGCTCCAGATTAATTTGCCCATTACTAAATATATAAGACCCTTTTCACTGCAGACACAGGTTTTTTGACCCATGCTGACACTAGACCGTAGTGGAAATGGAAGGCACTTTTATTAAGCCGAGTAGAAAGGTGGGATAGGGATCAATACCAATGGGCTGTGTACAGGACCAGAAGAAATCGCATTATAAAGGACTACTTATACTGCCCATTACAACATATATTATAAACATGTGCTTGCTTGCTTGTCAGTGCACAACAGATCCAAAACAATATGTGACCACAAACCTTTTTTCCTGCTTGCTGTGGATCAACAGCTGAGGCCAACCAGAAAGGGATATTTTTCTGAAAAAGGCTTGGATTCCACTGAATCCATATGGTTTTGCTTCCTCTTTAACCACAGTTGCCCCTCATTTTCACATTTAAAAAGATGTGTGTTAAAGATGCAACTCACTTTGGTAAAATAGAAAGTATCTAGCCATTTCAGCTCATTACCGAGAAGATGTGTCCAGCAGTGTTTCTATACTTGCCCTAATCTGGGAAAATGTCCCAAAAGAAAAATCCCAGAGGAGAAAACATCATTAAAAGTTATTTTTAGCAACATAAATATAAGGGTTACGGTTTTGGTTCACTTAAAGATAGGATTAGGAAATGCTTGACCTGACCATGAAAAGCGTGTATTCACTTTTAACAGAGTAAAGATAAAAGATGAGGAAAGGCAGGTTAATGTTCTGTTGTAACACAGTTGTCGTCGTCGTCAGTGCGACAGTAACTAAGGTGACAGCCATGGTGGAGCTCCTCAAAACACATATTACATTGAAATGAAAAGTGATGAGACCAATTTAAGGCTGTCAGCATCATCTAATGTCTGCTATTCTTCTGTGGGCAGCTGCTAATGCTAGCCTCCTGTGTGTGGAGTTCACAAATAGCCTCCACTCTTCCATATAGAGCTGCACTGTTAAAGATTATCCCGTGTAACAACCTCTTAAACAAATCCTCCTGCTTTAAATAAACAGGTGCTGATCTCACAGTCACAGACTTTCTTCAATGGAGCTCACATGACGGGAGATCCCCAGTGAGACACCCACAGGCAGGTGACCTGGCCACGCAAACGGTAGTGTGCCGACTGCAGGGCGATATCTATTAATTCATTAAGATGGGACAACAAAATGTGAAACCAATTCAAAAGCATGCAATGGAGAAAAATGTTTGAGCCACAAAAGACACTTGGCCTGCACAGTATATAAATTAATTTTTTACACCTGTTGTGACTGTCACAACCTGTATACAACCTTTAATGCAACTTTGTCTATGGCATTGTCTGATGTGGAAGAAAACAACAAGTCTAAATATTTAGTTATTTGTAGACTGAATGATATATAGTAATACCAACGAAGATCAGACAAAAACAAATACGTCAGCGCACCACAATTCCACAGCTAAACTAGCTTATGGTTACATTAGCGTGAGCAATCGCCTGGCCCACTCGATAAGGAGAAATACTGTTAGAAGTATTAGATCGCAGGATATCTGATAGTGGAGCACACTCTTTAATCTATTATGAGCCACTGATAGCGCAGTGCAATTTCATTTCTCCTGGTTATTGGCCGCACTTCTCAGGTGACCATAAGCACTACTACACCCACACGCACACGTACACACACACACCACTTCATTAAAAGTACCACAGATGCACCACCATTATCTCTAGAAGCTTTCTATACCAGATAAGACTCTTCTGCACCCAACCACTTGCCTTTTATTAGCAGAAAATTTAGCTATCGTGGTAAACAAGCCAGGCAGCTGCAGGATGCACTGTGCTGCTTAGTATTCTGAGTGTGGGTTTGTGATATCGTAAGTAATATAGATACACAATAGTCTTACAGTGTATAGGATGAGATTTATATTTGATCATAAATCTAAAATCAACAAAATGTTTTGTATTGGCGCAACGGCAGCTATAGGTAAATTAATCCTCAATTGTAACAGTTCAAACTTGCCATGGGATCCCACAAACCTAACAAGTCCTAAATGATTTTACTGAATGACTAAAGGGACCATTTAAATGTCTGTGTCATCAAACTCCACAAATGTCTTCATAGTGACACTTAAAACCATAAGCAGCTCCAAAAAAAAAAATGTGATAACTTTTTTCATTCCCGCAGTTCTTTCCAGCCATTCTCGTGCATTCATCTTGGGGGAGATTACATTTATTTAACACAACTTTTATCAGCTATCTGTGATTTGTATAATTAATCGGCTACAACAGTATAAAACGAAGTGAAACTACAAAGAGGACCGATCAGAAAAGCAGAGGATATAGAAGAAGTCCAGCTCGCGTCCCGCCAGTGGCCTCCCTGGTGGATTATGTTATCCAACAATGGCAGTGGCCTTTCACCAGCAGAGCAGACTCCAATCGCTGGGAGCCACACTAACATGCCTCTCTCTTCCCCATCACCAGCCCTCCCACTGGAATAAACACAGTCCCAGTAGAAAGGGCAGGTCTATAGCACGTCTTTATATCAACAAATGCTCGCCCTAGTTTCCAGAAGAGGGCATATAAAACCTCATATAGTTCAGCAGAGCATAAAGCCGTACACAAAGGGTAGCCATGGTTGTAATGACAATAAGGTTGAGCGGATTGGATAAAAGATGGATAAGAGTTGAGGTATGACAAAACGGTGCAGGGATTTGGTTGCGACGGGGCCAATACGGTACAATGTAAGCACATAGACAGCCCAAGGCAAGAGAGATCCGCAGGCGCTCGGTGAAGTGGTATCACTCGGCAACGCAAAATTAACAGCACTTAGCCACTCCAAACGTGGAAATCAGTAATCAAACATAAATGAGAAAATAACTGCAGAGCAAATGTAATGCAATTAATCTAATTTATACATTTGCACTGGTGTTTTCAATCGCACACAGTAAAATAGTGTTAACTTCAGTTTAGGTCAAATTTATT
>JAPMNZ010927772.1:0-26623 GCA_029875035.1 Pomatoschistus microps | reverse complement strand
AACACAAAGTGCCACTAGATTATACTTGTATACTCTATTCTAATACAAAATAAACTAGAATATAGTCAAATTCATAATACATTTGTATTCAAGATCAAGATTTCTGGCTGTTTTCCTCTCGAGTCAGACAGACATCACTAACTGCAAACATTTCTTTCTGGCTGAAACCAAGTCACAGAAATTAAATCACTGTTTTGTTGGCTCCTCTATAATCAGCCCTAACTCCATTCTTTTCTCCTCCCTCTGATCTCGTCTGCTGGGCTGTGGTCACCTAATTAGCACTCAGAGCTCTGCACGGGTCTTCACTCCGAGGCGCAGCACACAGGACCCACTTGACTTTCCACAGAGGGGTCCAGTTGTGGAGTTTGGCCTGTTGTAATTGTGTAATAGGGATAATTGGTGTGTGTTCCATCTTGTACAAGTCTTCAGGTGTGAATCTATGCCAGCGGTCTCCAACCTTTTCTCCCGCGAAAGCTACTTTTTTGGGACAGAATCCTCCAGCCAGTCTTAAAAAAAGGGTACTGTTAGTCAACTCTATAGTATATGTACAATATGTGAATAATAACAATTGAAATATCCTGCATATTATTTGTAATTCCTAAATCCTTTTGAGAGCTACTTGGAAGGAGGTTAACTACAGGTAACTCCTGAGCCAGAGGTTATCCTGTGCCCTCATACATAGGAATGAGCATTGTATATATCTTTAGAAATGAGTGCAATTGTCCAAAGGGTAAAAAAAACTGTGATAAGATGTGTTGTACGTGCGTGGTTGAGTCACTGGAGTGTGTTATTTCAATTCATTTCAATTCAATAACAAACAAACAGTTATGACTTTAAAAGACAGCCATACCAGTGTCTCCATGTCTTGGACTGAACTTGAGTGGTGCTGAACCTGATGTTTGTCAGAGCTAAGATTATTACATTTTCTGATTGGTTCAGGCGACAAATTAAACTGTACATAAGGTTCCTCAGCACAGCCTGTAAAGTGTTCGCTCGAGAGGAGACAAGCTCAGATGCACTGGTCCATAAACTTTCCCATACACTTTTGAGAAAGGTAAAGGCAACTACAGCTAATTGTCTGAGACCTGTTTATGTTGATAAACTTTCATTTTTAAATAGTGTGCATATTTGTAAGGTAAGGCGTACTTTATTGTCCCGTTGAGAAATGGGCCAAAAAAACTTCAATGTCACCAGGGCCTCTGTCAGGAGCAGTGGCCCTGGGACCCATCCCCAGATATTGTGACATTTGTTTAAAACATTAGAACATGAGGTGCAAATTTTGGAAAAACAAATATCTATCAGCCAAATTATGATTAGAAAATCTCCAATAAAATGGGTGGAGATTTGTTGGGCTGAAACAGTAATAATTTATCAATTTAATCAATGGTAATGAAATATATAAATCTCTGTGTCAATGCGAGGACTTCATTGCATGCCATGAAAAAGTATTTGTTGCGTTTGGTGACGATGAATGCCGGCAGGTGCACATCGCAGGTCATCAGGACTGAACTAGCGTTACCCATTTAGAAATTATTTCAATAATTTGTTGAAAAATTGATTATACATGGGCAAAAGAAAAAAAGACACATGCACTTTGTCTTTATACATTATGCATATTCAGGCAAACACAGCAGAAGGGGAATGGATTTATTGATCTACACTATTCCATGGGATTTTCAAACTGGTCTGTCCAGTCTGGGTGCTTTTCCATGCACTTCTTTCAAAAGTCGTCTCATAACTTTGTCTTATTTAACTTTGTAACTGTAATAGTAAATACAATCACTATAACACATATACATGTGCATAGTTCATGTTTGCTTTTGGCAATCTTATTATATACACATACTCTGATACCTTTCTGCAGCGCTCTTGTAAACACTACAATTCCTGAGAAGTTAAACAAAACAAAACAGAAACAGGTGCAGCGAGGGTCGCAACTTTCATAAAGATTGCAATGATCAAATGTTTATTGATAATGTTTAGGATGATCGAGTCTTAGCTGTGTCTAGACATACATGGTTGATGTGATGTTCCAAAAGAGAACTTTATTTTATCAATGGAATAACCAGATTATTCCATTGATAACATGACAGATGCAAATGACGCAGGCTGCTGTGGAAGAGATCATTCCATCATCTCTAGTGTCTCGTGGTGAATGTAAGTCAGACACAGTCAGACACAGTCAGACCAGAGCAGTAAATGAGTCATTCTTTAGCAATAGCTATCTGATAAGTCTAACCCATTTCTTCTTGTCAGCACCACAAGTAAATAACTTCTTTGTCTGCCAGACTGTTTACTGAACTCCAGGAACTGCATCTGCAAGTGTTAGCTCAGAGGGGGGATTACGTATAGTTGGTGTGAAACTTAAGATAACGAAACACTTGTAAGAATGACATGTCATGGACAGACAACTATTTTTTTGTAAAATATTTTAAAAGGGCCAACGCAGAAGTAAACTTTCAAAGTCTTGAAAACCAGGTTTGAAACAAAAGTGAAACCTAACAGACCAAACATGTCTTATCTAAACCACATTTTGAGAACAACCCGATAGCGTTACAAGATCCAACGTTGCTCCGACCCAACTATGAAACAGACATGGACACTATGACAGTCAGCTGATGGAGCAGGCAGACAGGGCTAAGGCCTGAGATAATCATCTGAACAGACAAGGTCTATGTTGAACAGATGCCTTTAGCACAACGCTAGATTATATTAACGCACAAACACAGGAAGACACAGCGACATACAATAGTCAGGGTAATGTAAAACTACTCAATGAGCGCAACGCAGAAGCCGTAGTGGTTCAAGCAAAGCAATAGTCAAGCACAGCCTGCATCTATTCTGTGTCTGAATCTCTTATCGGCACCTCTCATGTTGCCTGTGTTGTGTTTGCCTGGCTGCTGTTTATCAGACCTGAGGGCATGAAAGCGATGGCAGCAAACATCAGCTGGGTATATCTGTGCAGCAGAGTTTAGTGCAGTAAATGCACTGAGTATGACTTCTGTGAATGGTTTTATTCAGAGGTGGAGTGGAGTCTTTGACAAAATGATGTAATGATACATCTGTGCCCTGGTAGCCTGAATCAAAATAAAAAGAGTATAGGAAAGCAAAAAACTTACAACTTCACATCGAGTGTAACAAGAAACAATACTACAACTTATATCCAAGCATTCCTCCATATCATCCATTCATTACAGAAAACACTGTAAAAATCAATACAGCACATTTCTCACTTAAAAACAGTAAGAAAGAAGCATGACATTTTCCATATGAGAAATGCATGGCCAATAATTAGTGATTTGTGACATTCTCAATCAAGAAGGCAAGACTCCAATAGCACCTAAAATAAACGTAAAAAGTAAATAGTTTACTGCTGTTGCATAAACTATTTACTTTTAATTGGCACTATTTGCTTCTTACAAATCTTACAGAGCAGGTTGGTCTTACTGTCCAACACAAACCTCTGTAGTGGAAGTCAACACATTAGTGTAATTTTCTTCTGTGGTTTGCAACAAACACAGGAAGTTCTTAAGTCTGAAGGCAACATCTTTTACAACTTCTTCCACAGTCCGTCTGTGTTTCCGGAGATCGACTCGTCTCTCAGATAAAGATTTTATGACTTGTTTGTTCAGCTGCCTTTGAGGGTCATTACACTAAACAGTTTAGCTTTAGTTGTTACATTCTAGAACAGGATTGATGGGCTCCTGTATTCAAGGTTGCCCAAAACAAAATGATACAAGTTTTGAGACGGCCGTCTCTGGATATATATGTGTGAACTTGAGGATATAGGTGGCAATGGCATCGAAGGGAAAGCAAGACTGGATTTCTGTCAGTCACTGGGCAGAGCAAATAGCCCTGAACAAGCAAACAAAAAGCAGTGTACAAGCACATTTTACATACTGCCTCAGGACATTGTTGTAATTCTAGTCAAATGTGAGCCTTGCCCAGTCACGTGAGTGTAAATTATGTGCAAAGAGGCTTCTTCAGTCAGTCTATTCAAAGCCATCAATATAAGCTGTTGATAAGGGAATGTAAAGTAGGTCACCTTTAACTCCAGGCTCCTTGTGTAAACAGTGCATGAAGCTGCTCGGGACTCTCCTAATCACTCTCTAAACACAGCCAGGTGCTGTTGCCACAGACAAACTGTCACCAACACTCTTTCCAGCTGCTGCCTTACCCCACACACTCACAGCACTGCGGGTGTTCAAACAGCAGCTTACCTGATAAGATGCCACAAAAACAGGTAGTCTATTACTATGATCCATACGTTGGAGGTAATCAATGTCCGTTACTTCCACTTCCACCAATAATAATCCTGGACACTATGTGCAGCGCAATCTATCGGACAAACACACCATATCATTGATCTTATTATATCGATAGGCCTCATTTATAGGACTAAATGGAGATAAGAAAGATAAACTAATTCAACATGCAAGTACTTAGTTGTAAATAACAATATAATTGAATCCATGTCTAAAAAAATTAAGATATGAACATTATAATATTCCCATAAAACACTGTAAATCTGATCTAAAAGTCACATGAGTGCAGGTGCACCAACAGACACTATTGCACTTGCTATGGCTGACCTCATCAAACCCATCACACACTGCAGGCCACACACCTATGTCCTTATGACAGGACACAGACCCTCTCTCCGCAGCGGGCACAGGCCTGTTGCTTCAGGGTTGGGAACCGTCGCTGTAGCTGCTCCAGCGGAAGAGCGAAGTGGGAAGAGACGACACATGTTCCACCTGCCACACGCACACGCGTCTACACACGCCGGGGTCAAAACCTTCACCCGACCCACCAAATGATCAGGGTCGCCATCAACGTGGTTCTCAGTCAGTAACAGATCGTAACAAGATTAGATTGCAGTCAACGAGAGTTGCGAAAGCAGATTTTGATCCATGCTCCTATAGTTTACAGGGAAACCCTCATTCGTCTCATTTGCATTTTAATCATGTGTGCTCGATTAAAGAGTAGCTGAGTGGAATTTCTCATCCAACTAATCAGCAGCATATCCCACATTGACAAAATAGTAGTGGTAAGCTGAAATGGCATCAAAAGAGCAGGTCGCTGTTATAGTGTTCATGAAGTCCAAGGATACGCGCACACACAAGCTGCGCGCCTGACCTACGAAAGCTTGAAGGGTCCTCCCCACCCGTGGCCTCCCCCAGGGCTCCCCCTCTCACCTTTGGGCTCCCCCCCTCACCCCTGGGTCACCATGACCAGTGAAGCAGAAGCATTTCCTTCATATCGCAATGACTTCCTCAACGAGCTCTCGTATGTTTAGCCTCGGGATCGGTTTTAGAAGCAGATTACTGTCCAGCCACTCACCGCAATTTAGTATGGGCTAGTCCAGTGTTTAATGGTTAATCTCCTTTGTTAGAGCTGTATAAGCACAAATCCATCTTTCCGACGAACTCCGTACTTTTGTTGTCACGTAAGAAGCTGGAACACCGCGCGTGGCCGTGGGGACGGAGCTCAGCCAGTGGAGAAAGGCAAGCAGCCGGCTGCTTGTGCTGAGCAGAGGGAGGGGCTTCCTCTTGGAGGGGCAGGACCATAGGCAGGACCATGGGCAGGACCACAGACTGTATGGCAGGACAGAGCCCCCCTTCCACGTCACGCCCTCAGTCAACAAGCTTGACCCCTCATTGTCCCCCTAGTAGTAGGATGGATTGCCCTACACATCAGGGTGGGCAGTCTGCTTTCAGTCCTCACGGGGATTGCGCATAAGATACAAGTTCAATAATTAGTTTATTAACGGACATAAACAGACGCAGGAGGACGCACCAAAGCATGGCCACCCAAATACACATTTTAAGCTTATAAGAGAGGAAGGCTCAAAAAAGAAAACATGCTATTTTATATAGTATTATGTTGACCCATTAATACTATACGTTTCCCTTTGCTGTTATGCGTAATACCCTCTATTGGTTAACATGTGCAGCGATAGTTTATAAATATCAATTATACATATAGACCTATCTATACACTTATAGGCCTACATACATGGAAACGTATTCTGTATAAACGGGGAAGCAATTCCATCAACCCTCCACAAGAGGACAGCCAATTTCACAAGTTCATTGAGCTGACAGCCTCTTTCCCTGCCTGGATTATCAATGGTTTACAGTGGATTAGATCCCAGCCACTGCACACACTGTAAAATCAAAGGGCAGCATTTGCAGCAAAGAGGGGTTATTCTCTGAAAGCCAATAATGAAATTCAGGATTATGCAGGTGATTGATGAATTGCTGAGAAAGAGGGATTGCAGACAGAGCTAAATGATGCCGTAAAGTCAGTAATTGCTCCATACTAGAGTTTTAATTCATTAGCTGTGTAGTGTTCTTTTTTGTCTACTTAAGAGCGAAGGCAGTGTTGTGTGTGTGTGTGTGTGTCTTGTCTTTCACCCAAGTGATAGTGTATCTGTCACCTCTACTTGACCTGCGACAGAAAGTGAGAGGGAGCAGGTAGACATGGGATACGGCCTAACCATGCAGCACCAGATACAGCCTTTGATCTGCCTTCTGCCTGTACATGCCACCCCCAGGACACACACACACACACACACACACGCACACACTTTTATGCTATTATTTTATATAGCAGTCTTTAGTTTGACTTATAATATTGAGTTTTTGCTGCTTATTCAGACTTTAATACAACACACTAACATGAATGATCACAATTGCTCTTTTATGTTTCACAGGAAAGCTATAAAGAATAATGAAATATTTGTATTTTGATTTTCCCACCTTACAACTTAACCACCGGTGTCATTCATGTATGGCTTAGAGGTGGAGATATATATATATAAGTCAGGGAAGTCCAGACGCTGAATGAAAAAATTACGAGCTAGCAGGTATTTGCCAACAATAAAAATTCTAAGTACCTGTTGGGTGAACATTTTAGAATAAATTTAATAATATGATTGTTCTCATGAGAAATTAAGCAGTATAACATGCTATAGTAGTCCATCATGTAATAATGTAAAGTTATATACATACAGGGCAGGATAATAAGTACCGGTAGATAAAAGAGACAAGGTAATAATAATAATGATAATCAAAATCATTTCAGGGATCACCAATAATGGACTTTGACATGTACGATATGGATGAAACATAACGTCTTGAGAAACAGTGCTTCTTTCCCACTCATGTAAAACACTATTGAAATGCATTTTATTACTGAGGATGATTGTGTATCCCTATACTGTCTCTGTCATGCTCCAGACCTCATTTCTCCCCGTCTCTCTGAGCAGCGGACCTAGCCTTAGGCATCGTTAGCTTAATTTAATAAAGGGGCTTAAGCATTTGAGAGGCTTTTGAAGAATCTCTGTGCTGTTACATTCATTACAATCTATCAGCCACTGGAGACACAGCCGTGTAGCGGGATGAGGAGGAGAGCTTCTCATTTGAATTGATCTGATTATTACAAGTCTTACATTAGACATCATGAGCAAAGCTGTACGTGCGTGGTGCTGAATGGAGTGAAGGGCAGGAGAATACAGTTATAGTGATATTGTACATTTCTTCATTGTGAGATCAATAAAGTTTATCTTGTCTCATCTTATATTTTTCCAAAGATACAGTACAAGCAATTATCTACCTAATGAACTTGACGTTAAATCAATGGAAATCTTTAGATGGTGGATAGAAATAGAAGCATTCATTTAAAAGGATTTTGACATGGTGATGAGAGTATTCCCCTGTGGCATTTTACAGTACGTACATATGCCTTTCCACGTCTAGTTTGTGATCTACAAAAAGACAGTTAAGTGATTCTATCAATTAAGTTTGAAGAAGTTTATTGTTTTGTTTGTACGCACACATCTGTTGGTATCTATAATAGTTGTTTATGAAGCCCCAGTAGTAATCTGTGGTAATCAGTGTTCTTTGTTTAACCAAGAGAACTATGATTTTAAAGTTTGTCATCTGAGGGCGGCACAGTACACTCTACAGTTGTGGGTGTGACACACTCTGTCACATGCACAAATAGCAGCATGTGGAGAAGGGTAAACAAAAAGTATGTAAAAAGGCATGTGATCAGAATATAATTTATTGTAACACCATGAGCTTTGACCAATCAGAGCTGCTGAGCAGAGCGGCGCTAGAGTGGAGCAAGAGCTGGAATAAAACAAGCAGAGTTTGTTGCACTAAAGTGTGGGTTTACAAAAAACTGAAGGATTTAAGAAGAAAAAAAGTTCAGGATGACAAGGGACAATAAAATCCCCACAAAATCTGATCTTTCTGAAAGCTGTAGGTTCTCTGTCAGCTGAGGTCGAGCTGTTTTTTTGTTTAGAATGAGTTCTATGGGACATTTTTCTGGGTAGCCCAAGTGAATTTGGGCACCCCCTGTGCCCGTTGGCGGCACAGCTATTAACTAGTAATACCCTATCCAGATATTATTAGAGATCCTCGTGGTGCACGAGTATAATCAGTCAGCTGAAACTCATACCATGCAGAAACGTTTCACGGTGCAAAATACATTCAAATTGAACACGTTATTTTTGTGTGATTAATGCATTTGAATATACACGTTAATGTCCCGGCACTAGTAATATATATAGTTTTTTCTAAGGATCTCAGCAGAATATTTTCCTTTGTAATAAATTATGGAAGTTACAGGGTTATAAGACAGCAAAGGACAACAAAGTGCTGCTTAAAATGTGTGTATATATATATATATTTTTTTTAAATAGCCTCTTAAATACCAGCATTTGACTAAATATGATAATCTTTGTCATTTTAATCACTATTGAGGACAGGGCGCGTGCTAATACAGCAACAGGTCTGTCACTGCTCGCTACAGACTGAGGCTTGGTGTGTTTTAGAGTTACGTACCACAATACAGCAACATAATAATGATATATTTATACGTCAGCATATCAATATATCAACATATTGGACAGTTAACATAGCTACCTATTTACTGCTTTACCATATTTACATTAATGAACATACGATGTTACTACAGGAAAACAGAGGCCACCAAAAGCATACATAGAAGTGCTGAATAGTACACATTTGGCATTATTGCGCTCAGCTAATAGGCATGTGTGTTAGCAACGAGGCATGTTAGCAGAGAATATTAACTGACATGGTGGTAATAGGCCAGGGGAGCCAGGATGTGTCTGAGCCACTGACCTGCCCATTAGCTTCCTCCACTCTGCTAAGCCCTCACATCGATCACACAGCCACATATCATTGATCGGGAAAACCAGGCACGAGCACACTACTTAGAATGTGTCTCTCACGCCTCGTGCTTTTACATTTGTGGTGAAAAAGACAGACAGAGACTACTCCACTCTTTACATCAGACACGTTCACACTTAGTAAAAGGTTGTTATGTTTTATCGTTGCTCAATATGCACATTATTCAAATGCATTTCACCTTTCCACCTTTTTGTTGTGACATAATTAACAATGCACACTGTTCTATTAGCCCTGCTGGCAGTGGTTTAGCTGTCTGTGTCAATGATCAGACCTTACAGACCATTTGTTTTCCTCTGTATTAAAAGTAAATGTTTTGTGAAATGTTTGTTTGTTCATGTATTTATTTATAAACAGTGTGATATTACAAAAAATGTATTATAATAGTTAATGTTGCTCCCAATGTAAGAACATGGCATAGCAAGTCTAGGCCCATGCAAACAAAGTAATTGCATTGATTTCCAATTAGCCACAGTCTCTGATATTATTTACAACATTTAGCTCAACAAACAAAGGCTCGTTTCCGGATTTTAAACAGCTATGACATGCTGACAAACCCATTTTGCCGACCCCCTGCACCACTCACCCTTTTGATAATTGCCCCAAAAAACCAAATGCATTATTAGGCCATTAATAGCAGTCACACCAACACCTCTCCAGCCCTCTCTGTTCTTCCAGTCTATAGTGCACGCCCCTCCCTCCGCTGTGGAGCCTGCTGGCAGAGGCACTGAGCAGCTTTGAAGAGGCCTTGTTAAAGCAGCCAGCCTGAGATGTGTCTGCATTGGTCGAGTGAGAGCAAGGGGTGGGAAGCCTTTGTTCAGTGGGACGAAATGTCAAGGCCTTACAAGCATTCAAGTTAAATTATGCTTAGCAATGCAGGCACAAGAGTGTTAACACACACTCAAACGGCTGGGGCAATGTGTTTACGGCTTGTGTTTGGCTCAGCTGCATAATGTCTATTGTCATAGGATTGTGCTGTCTGCGGTGTCGGCTCATACTGAATAATACAAAGCCATAGCGATAAAAGAGAGTCAACAGGTTCACAAGCATACCCAGTCAGGGATGTTTTTACATGTGGCTGTGTCTCAGGTGTTTGTGTTCACTACATGAGTGTGGACAGTCATTAGCATGCATGAAGTGTACTATGTTAGTGCTATATTAATGTGATGGTCACGTCTGGGACACTGCATTCAGCTCACTATTGCTCCAACTCACGAATCAAGGATTCTGTGAGAGACAAACCTGCCGAAAGAGCAACCAGAGTTTTGTTCAAGGGTATATATTTGCTTTTTAAATTTGCAACAGGGCACAAGGTCTCTTGTAGGACCAGAACAATATCTGTAGTGTTTAGTGAGGAGGACATATGTGCTCAGTGAGATGAGAAGAGCATCCTCACATGACTCATCTCATTCACAGCCAAAGGCTGTGTAGGCGGCTCGTGGTGTGCTATTAACACGACTGTGTCTATGTGCTGTGCATACACATATATAACATATGCCACTTTGTAATGACGGCCAGTCCAAGTATCTACCATATATTTCATATAATAGTAATATTAATGATCATTATAAAAGTGGTTCAATAGAGCTTCACTCAGAGCTTTATTCAGTCACAGTCAAACTGGCTTAAAGAAAGAGCTGGAGGATTACTTTCCAACCAAGCAGGAGCACACNGTGTCCAGTCTTCAGGTTAAGATTGGACTCGATTGAGGAAATGGGTGGAGTCTGGTGTGCTCCTGCTTGATTGAAATGAAAACATGGAGCCACAGCAGCTCTTTGAGGATCAGTTTTATGCCTCTACTCTACAGTTACTAATGCCCTGGGGTAGACTGCCGGATACACACCAGTCCCAGGCAATGTGGGTCGCCAAAGCACTTCAGCTTTGTATAGTTGTTGATCACTAACAATGGCATGAAAAAATTCTAGATCAACACCTTGAAGACGAAAATGACAACTTACAAAACAATGCACTAGAAACCATAAAGCAATGTGAATTTATACAAATAACTGTATCTGGCCTGTAGACCACCAGTTAGTTCTCATATAAATTAAAATCCCATTGTGACACAGGTCGGCCGTGAGCGGGTTTAAAACCAACTCTGTGCAATGTTCTTTCTGATGTGAAAATATGTTAAAAGTGCTGTGTGCTATAAAGGTGACTTTTGTAACTAAAGTGGCTTAGCAAAGGTGCAAGTGTTATAAGTAACAAACAGGCAGTTTGTTACACCCATAAATGAAAAATACAATCCACAATAGATAATGCGACATATAATACTCATAAATAAGCTCCATTCATCTCAATCTTTGAAACACACAACGCAAAAAGAAGAGATCACAAAACGGACTCTCTCATCTCAGCTCCTAACAGGCAGCAGCAGAAAGAGGGAGGGAGAATGAAGGGATTTGGGCTTCATCTGCAGAACATGCCGGCTCCTCCTCCCTGTTAGCACATAGTCCCCAGCTTCCCTTTACCTCTAATTGCCAATTCAGCCTGCTTTTCAGCCCCATCAGCCTATTCTCGAATCCTCCACTGTGGACTGTGCGAGGACTGGGGCTTGGTGTCAATAACAATCTTTACATTTACAGGCAACATAAGCTATGGCTATGAATATTAGAAACAGATTTCCCAGCCAAGCGCACACTTCACACTTCTTTTGCACACTCTACTTGCTTGCAGATGGTAAGTGTTTGAAGCCAGCCAGGGGAAGGAGATGCATGACTGTGTGTGTGCGCGCCTCCAAAATGTTCAACTGCATGAAGCCTGTGAGAGCACAGGGTCTCACCTGGGGCACGAGATATGAACATGGGAAAATTTTGACTCCGCTGATTTTGATTTTTGGTGGTATCATGACCATCTGCTAACTAGCCTGGTCCACGGCGGGAAGGGAAAGGAAATGCAGGCTCCCACTGAAATCTCTCCTCTCTGCTGCACAGTGAGAGGCACAGATAACACCTCAAGGCCATGGTGTAGCTGCCAGCCTTTAAACCGTTCTGTATCCGTCTGACTCTCTCTCTCTCTCTGTGGTGTTCATGATGAAAGAGGAGAGGCAGATCAGAGGAAAAGCACCCAAGCCCGAAGACTCGTGTCCACAGCCAAGGCTAAATCCGGGGCAGAAAGTCACTGGCCTTCGATATATCCACCTCCAACAGAGTCAAGCAAGAGAAGATGGAAATGAATCTGTACTTGTTAAACTATATTGAACACAGCAAATATTGAAGCTTTCGTCTCATTGTAAAAAGATTGGTACAGTCTGCAGGTAAAGGTTCAGACAGGTCCTATTGGGCTGTTTTCTGGTTTTGTATGTAACAACGGCTAATACAAAAAGAAAAACTGTATATCCTGATAAGTTTCATGTATTCATTTATTCAAATTAAAGTACTAATCAGACATCTCTACAAGATAAAGCTATGATCCTGTTGAAATCCTTAAAGTGTTTTGTTTGCCAGAAATAATAGGAAAAGCGGGAGGAAGTGAAGGGAATACACTGATCTAATTAGCAGCTAGTTAGCAGCAAAACAGTTGCAGCCAATTAGGGGGTGTGTTGTAGCGCATGTTGCGAGAGCTTTGAATGTTATCTTAATTATAAAGGCTGTTCCTCTAGCAGCAGTAACCCATACTCAAATCATCTGACTGTTAGATTTATGCAAACAGTAACCAAGCATGTGTTAGTTTTAGACTTAAGGAAAGTCAAACAGCAGTGTGTCTGTTAAAAGAGTTGTGTTCCTCCAGTCTAACAGGCCACGTAGTTGTCTTGTAAACTTAAGAGTCCTCATTAATATCCCAAATCTTTCAGGACTGAGACGAGGCCACACACATTAAGGTTAGGATATGCTCTCTGCCTCCCTTCTTGTTGCCAGATTGGGACCTAGTGCACTCTGTAGTTGCAGTCAAAGTGCCAACCTGTCGCCCATATGCCCGCCTGCCCACTGCCAGCTTACTTCTGCACTCCCCACCAAGACCCAGCTGCTGGCTCCTCACAAATCTGTTCCCTCTCATCTATCCCTGTCCTGTCGATGCTGTCCAGGTTCTATGATGCCATCTCGAAAGGCAGTTTTCTCTATTCACTAAATGGTGTTTCCAAAAATGATTTATTTCAAAGGATGCAAAATGTACAATTGTTGCCCTTTATGATTTAAACTAAAGGGCCAAGTCGACAACGATACAAACAATTCAGTATCTTAATAAATGTGAAAGTTATGTGCAGTGTCTTTGCAGAAATGATTCCTCCCAGCACTGTATAATCTATAATAGCTTCGAAACAAGTATCACAATATATACAAAATGAATGATCACATGACAACTTCTGCACAAAGACACAATCATCAGATTTGTAAAGCACTTTCTGGACACTCACATATACTGCACTATTCATTAACGAATGTAGCCTCAGCTGCCCTGCGGTAAGAGGTACATACATGCCTTTTTGTCTTTTAAATCAAGAATTGAAAAAACAAACATCTTAATTTTGTGTTAATAATATTCACAAGATGAATTGAGTTGACTTATATGAGGTTATTGTAGACCAAAACTATTCTAAAATGTTATACCGATCATGAAACCAATTCCATTTTGAGACGTTTCATTACTTAAACACATTTCAAAGTAAGCAAACCTCTCGGCTGTCCTCCCCAACATGCACAAATTAGCCTTGTGACAAAGATTTTAATAAGAAGCTTTCAACCACATCAGTAATCATTTGCCTAGTGCCCAACTGTCTGCATAATGCACTGTGATGAATAGCAGTTACAGACAGAGGCAGGAGAGGGAAACAGAGAAATAGTGTGTGTAAATGAGAGAGACCTTGCCTGAAGTCATCTCCAGTCTTTTTAACCAGATGTGATGAGCTCTCATCATTCTCCTAATCCGTCTTCCATGATTCATTTCCACTTCCTGTGTGCCGAGGGGCTTCTGTTTGGCACCAGTCACATAAACCAGCACATGAAAGACAAGCCTGCGCACACCGACCACGAGGGCAGAGGTGAACCATCCATTCACACGGCTGACCTCCTCAACAGGCCTAATTGAAAACAAGAGACTGATAATGCTCCTTCATCATTCTCATTAGGAGGCAGGTGTTAGGCTGACCGTTATCAATAAATACTTTTAGTGGATGATATTTGTTAATCAGATAACCAATTAGAAAGTTCATTGTGATGGTTTCAGATAATTATTACAAAGAGAATAGATTTTTTGCTGAATGGCTTTATTGAGGTCACAAATGCTTAACAAACTTGAGAGAGGGATAGAAAATTCAAATGCATTTGTTTCATTTTCTGTCTTACATGAATGGGGTTTGCACACAATACTACACAAAACACTTAAAAACACACACTGGTGCAACGTACAACCAGCTCTCAATATTCCTGTGTCTTCCTCACAAATACTTATCATAAACGTAATTATCCAGTTAAGTGCACAGCCTTTGCCTCTTGCTCAGATCAATAACAGCACCTTATTTTGTGTCCATGGATTGATGTTAAGAATATTTCTAAGCACTCGAAAACAAACGATAAGTCTACTCATAATATTGTTTCTGGCAGGAAGGAAGTGGGCGCAATGTTACTGAACCTATACCCACCGCAGAGGGTCAACTAGCCCATTGTGCATCAGTTTTATTGATATGACTTTCCCAATGCTTTTGAACATGTGGCCCTTGCTTTCCATTAAAAAAATCTATTCCAAAAATATATGTGGCCCATAATTGCTTACAGACCATGATGATCCAGGACATTTACAGACATTTATTCACATTCATTGGTCGTCCTGCTCCCCATGGACCAATGCCTCCTATATATGTTTGTTATTATTGTATTTCCTGTATTTGAACTACTTGAGGTTCTGATCTGTTGAGGGTGAATCAACCACTTTGTAAAGTCCTTCGAGACTTCTGCTGCTGTGATTTAGTGACATGCAAAAATAAATTGAATTGAATTGAATGTTAGATGTTTGACCATATAAAATGACTTCAAAATGGCTTCAAAATATCAGCATACGACCATTACTCCTGGCTAATTCATTATGCATAAGTGGATAGTAGGCCATGGAGCCTCTCTGTCAGCTTGTTCTATTTAGTCAGCACACATGCATCATATTACACATTATGCTGTGTACAACATAAAGGCAGAGTGGCTGCTGTTTCAACACTTCTGTAGATCCCCTGTTTTAGCCGACACGCTCCCTCAGGCCAGAATCAATACACCTTAAAGAGATCATATAAAAGCCACACAAAACCTCACTGCCCTTTTCTCATCATCTTATTACATCTAATAAATGAGGGGGAAAAAAACAAAAAGGAACGTTTAATTATAGTCTGTGCTTAATGCTTTTTCACTGCATTACTTTTATTTAGGCCCATGTTTCAAAAGAGCACATAGACATTAGACCAAATATACAATGGCAGTGGCATGGTCAGTTGTTGGGCCTGTTCGATTACTAATTTTGATGTACGATATATTGATATAGGAAAGTTATTGGGATAATCTATCTTATTGAAACTATTTAGTATTAATGGTGGAAGTAAAATGAAGCAGGCAGATTTCAGTAAAGCAATTTTTCCGTGTTATTGAACAGGCTTGGGCTAAGGCAGTAAACAGAATTACGCAATTTTAAGCCATATTCACAGCTAAAACGACTTTGTTTCACAAAAGAACATAATGAGATCTCTCAGTATTGCAAAGAAAATGTACAGATGATAAAAATGGAGCCCAAAAAACTATATTGTTTTTCCCATCAGTTATTGAACAATAAGTCGATACAGTAATTATGGCAACATTCATGGGCGCCTCGTAAACCAGTGCTAATGCTGCACTCAGGAGTCAGTAATGGAAACGTGTGCACGCTGCGTCGGTGAGAGTCCATGTGCAAAATATGCATATGTGTTTGAACCTTGTGTCATATGATGAAGGCAGAGTTTAATGAGGATTCTCTACAGTCTAATTTGATTAGTGGAAAGCAAAGGAAGATGAAGGCAATTAGATCTCAGTATATCTGCTCCTGCGGTAGTGTTTCAGCAGACGTGACAACATGCATACGCTGGCACAAGCACATGAGGTTAACCACATGATCTTTGCCCCTGCTCCAAATGGGGTTCATGTAAGTTCAACATGTCATCCCACAAAAAGCCAGAGGTGAGTGTCTGTCAGGATTTTACATGTTCGACAAGGATGGCACATTTAGCAGGCGGATGCCATGGACAGAGGACATGGCATTCTGACCATGTGCAATTTACATGTCGCACACACACATCAACATAGACACACAATATCCTTAAACATGGAAAACAGGAAACACAACCCGGTTCATAAATCATAACTGTGCATTGCTCAACCAAAGGCACTCTATTACCCCATCACATGGTGCTATTAAGGAGGAACAAATTAAGTACATTGTCCAATTGAATTTTATGCCGTTTCTCTAAGTGCAACATATAATAGGTGAAGATACTATATATAATACATAATCATATAATGTAACTGGCCAGTCGTATATTCACACCTTTCCAATCTCATAACTTTGCTGATGATGCTAAGATTAGACTCATAATTCATACAAGTTCTAAAAGTCATAGTGACATTCAATATTTGTCATTCTGAAATCTGAAACCTTTGATTGACACAACTGTGTTGTTCCTTTTTGTAGACAATGTTTTAATGATGTGTTAAGAGGCTTTAGATTGTATCAAATTAACTTACTGTCATAGCAGTGATCACAGAAATGTGTGTGTATATTTTGGGATGTTGTTGCCAATGGCTTTAATCCAGGATGGACTAGTGACCACAGGTGTGCAGGGTGGAGGTTTAACAGCTCTGGGTTTATGAGCGTGCTAACGGGGGGGGCAGCCAGTCTGACGCGCCAGGCCTGACCTTTACAGCCGTGACCGGGGCAGTGACACCTGTGGCCCAGCCTGGGACACATGCCACACAGAGAGAGGCGCGCAGCTTTTATAGCAGGGGTACACACTGCAAGGCAGAGGAGTGAGTGAGCTGGCAGTCCATCATCGTGACTGCTTTACGGCTGCTACTGGCATCTAATGACAGAGCTGTCATGGAGTAGGAGGGATGGAGGGATGGAGGGCCGGAGCAATGAAGGAGGGGTAAAACAGATAAATGGTTACAATGATAGAGTGGGATAAGAGCGCAGAGGGGGAGGGGCGAGAGGTGACACTTACAGCACATCAAAAGAGGAGATGCAGAAGGAAGATTTAGAGGAATTGATCCAGGGAGATGGTTTTAACCAGTGAGGGACAGAAAGAAATATTGTGCTTAATTGGAAATAATGATTTGGCAAGTGCACAGATAATCTGTACATGCAGTTATGGCCGCCTCAGCCGGGTTTCAGAGTGATGCAGGTTTCTAGGGTGGTTTAATGGTTCTTCACAAGAGCAAAAGGACAGGTCATTTTCCTACATTTACTCTATTCTTCTGTGCCCTGAGTGGTAATAGCCAATGATTGGGCCTCACTCAGAGCTATATCTGTAATGAGGCCTGTGTGTCATTTGCCACTTTTTCTTCAGCTGAAATATCAGTAAATATATATATGGTTTTAAAGTGACCTCGAAATTCAATGACTGAACTAAACACAAAAAAACTACTTTAAACAAGCTCTGTGCTCTTTATCTTAACAATTTCTCAGGTGCAGTCTCTGAACAGGATAGGTTAAGAGATTGAAATACAAACTGAAACTGGGATTTAGACATATTTTTGTGTTTTGCTCCTTATTTTTCCCTTTCAAAGTGTAATATGAATATAACTGGAGTTCAAGCGCTCCTGCTCATCACTTCTCCGCGGTCCTGCCCCAATATTCTTCACATAATCCATTTCTTTTCACACACCTCGCATAGCCCCCCAACCCACTGCTCTTTATTTAACCCAAACCTTTTTGTTGTCAAATAATCACGGAGAACTAGCATGTGTCTGACTTGGTCTCCTAGGCAACGGTGGTTAAGACGAGAATGCAGGCGGGGGCTCATTCAGCGGCTGAATGGGAGAGGGGAAGAGAAGAGCGACCCGCGGTGTTGACACGCACACACACACATACACATACACACATACACACGCACACACACACTTGAACAAACACACACACAACAGGCAGAGATAGTGAAAGAGGCACACAGACCTTTGAGCACCAGCCTCTCGTATCCTGCAGAGGACCAGGGCACTGTGCGGAAAGCTAGTCCCACACTTATTATTCTATTCACTCTGGAGACATTTGGCCTAACCTTGACCAGAACTACAGCATGTCAAAACCCCAACCTTAACGTCATTATTTATCAGCAGCTGCTCTGGATAAAGAGGAATCCCTGCACTTCAACAGGGTTAATGTCAATGTTAGCCTTTTGCACTTCATAACCATTAAGTGCTATTATAATCTAGTGGCATGCTGGGGATGTCCATAAATAATGTAGCACGTGATATTTAGGAAAGGGTGTGATAACATATATTCTTCACAAAACTTCAATATGAATTACTTAAAATAATGAACTAAAATTTCAGGTGATTTTACTGTGTATTTTTACTATTATGTTTACAGACAAAACCGATATTGGAAATGTTCAAATGGGCTTGACATTATCTCCACACGCTTACATTTAAATGCTGTGAACTAAAGGAGTCTTTAAAACCTGGTTCATAGGCTGCGGGGGCAGTTCTAAAGGTCTAGTACTGTAGATTTTAAGAGCAAAATGTGAAGGGCAGAACTAAAGTGGGGTCAGTCCTGGCCTGACTGTACATTCTGACATTCCGCCTGCTGACTGAAACACCTGAATTATTTATCTCTGTTAAGTGTCGCTGAAGTGTACTTACTGAGCACAGAACAGCTACGAGCGGATGGACACGTGCAGCCATAGGAAGATAACACATAGTACAGTGAAAATCCCATGTGTGATCTGTGCTTGTTCCATGTCTGTCAGTCAGTCTTGCATTGGCCTTTCTGGCTTTTAAAATCGATGTCCAGTGAGCCATGAGACGCACTTAAGCCGTGACCAGAGGTAAGCGACCTCAACAGTTCCCTCTCACACACATATACAGACGCAACATACTCAAATGCCCCAAAACAAACTATGACAGAAGGACAGATGGACCTTGGTCTCATACAAACCCTGACTGCCACCTTTGGGGTCCGAACTGCCCGGTTTACCTGTCTCTTTGTGTGCAGTGCATGCTGAGATCTTAGTGAAACATTGAGCACTGCTGTCACACATCATTACCAGCTCGAAGCTCAGGTTCCAACCTCAGGACCAGAAGCACAAAGACAAGTGTCTCCTCAGATGCACTCTCAAGCTACCCACAAACCACTCATGCACTTTGTCAGAGCAAACAAACAGGAAGCGCATGAATAACACAAATGAAAACCGGCATAGACGCATTTTACATAATGTTTAGAAGATTTCTTACCAGGCAAATAGTAAAGTGGTGCTTTTATTCCAAACATGATTAATGCAGAAGTCTCATGAAGAAAACGGAACTTGTCTTTGAGGAGCCCACAGCCCTCCTGTCCTGGATGACTGAGCCGGAGAGCTGCTCTGCCCTCGCAGCCACCCAGAAATGAGGCTGTGTGTGGGGAGGACTCAGCCTGTCATCCCCGCTCTCTAGTCCTCGCTAACCAAGCGTGAGGCTGGGACCGCCCAGCCGGCTACCACGCACGCATGCACACACAGCCACCAAAGAGTCACAAAGACACACAAAACCAGCCGAGACAGAGCAGTGCAGGGGTCAGCCTCTGAGTCAAGCCCCTGCTCAAAAGCTCTGTGCTGCCCGCTCCCCTGGGCTAAGGGTCACACTTCCACTGTTTGTCGTGCTTTTTTCCTCGGCTGGCTTCTCCTTTAGTCGGGGCAGGCAGTTGAGTATAATAGTTGTTCCAAAAAGATAAGTACGAATGGAGGAAGAATAAGTAAATCCTGACGAGCGGTCGATGTTGTCTCTATTCAAGAAAGATGATGAGAGGAGACATGGTTAAGCTTTCTCCACTGCCACTGCTGCCACTCGACTTCTCCATTCCTTACTCTCTCTCTTCTCTCCCTCGCTCCCCAGGCAGAGAGAGGAGGAGGGTAGAACGAGATCCCCACAGGTAGCACCAGCAGCAGTACAATCGGGAGAGTCTAAAAGGAGTTTGCGAAGTCACTTAGAATGTGCGTGTGTGTGTGTGTGTGTGCGTATGTGCGTGCATGTGCATTTTTGTATGTGTGTGTGTGTGTGTGTGCGTGCATGTGCATTTTTGTGTGTGCGTGCGGAGGAGGCGAACAGGGGAGAGGAGTGCCCAGTCAGTGGCGCTGCTTCACCCGGTGGAGTGCGAGGTTCAGAGTTCAATTTGGAGTCAGGGTAACAGCTGATTGGACAGTTTCAGTGACAGCAAGAGGCCAACGACTATCAAGGGAGCATCTGTTCACACTGTACCGACAACAGCAAGAGTGCAAAGCAGAGAGTGCTGAGGGGTCTTCAAGGGCAGCCCACAATAGAATGGCACCGCGTTTGGAAGAGGACCAGATAAAAGATCTCCCGCCTCCATTCTTTGCTCTGAAAATGAGAGTCCTTGTCTGTGTGGGTGCGTTTGTGTGCAAGTGTGTCTGTCTAGGAAACTTGGCTTGTGTTGGATTAGCGAACAGACTGTTCACCATGCTGCGCCAGTAGAGTTAGTGCTACTCAATACAGACGTGCTACTCAATACAGACATGCATAAACATACAAACATCAGCACCACACTGATGACACACTGAGGACTTAGCTTATTTGGTAAAAGATAACGGTGGAAGCGTGAACTTGAAAATACTTCCATATTTCCATATTTCACAAATAATCAACATAATCAACAAAGCATCAGGAAGGAGTTGATATGGCATTGCTATGGTTTTGGGGGAGGGGAAATCGTTGGACAAAGGCATTTTATCCGTGAAAGTGGTTAATTAACTCATCAACATAATTATGTCAACAGGGTGGAGGTATGGATCTTGTGATAAGAGGGAGCAGCTTACACATTTTTAATAAAACATTCTTGTTCTTGTGCTCCAAAATATGCCAAAAGATGAGGAACTTATCTGGCGTTTTAATATGGAGGAGGAGCAATCTCACACATTTGAAAGACTGGGATAATAACATGCTAATTAAAAAAGCACACTTTTAATATTTATACACATACATCAATTTCTGTCAAGTAATCTTGCCATTGGCTTCCGGAGCAGGAAAAGTAAAGATACTAGATCATTAGAATCTGTCCCTGACTCACACACTGCCTCAAGAGGAGCAACAAAGCACATAAGACCGAGATTGTTACAGGTCAGCACTTTGTTGCAGGTGTGGGATTTGAGGAAAAGCTGTTCCAAAACAAGGTCAAAAATGCAACAAAACACGAGAAATAATTACACTGTGTTTTGAATGGTATCAATTAAACAATATCAAACAAAACCTGCATTTTGATTATGGTGAATTATAAAAGTATATATGTCTTTGAAATGGTTGGTGCTATTGGTAGGTTTGTGATTTGTCTAATGTTATAGAGACTATCACACAGGAGGGCAGATTAGAGTAAAAACTACACTTAATTTCCTCTTGCCCAAAGCTTGATTAAATCTATTATTCTGAAACAACCACAAGCTAAAATACTGTACACCAAATGGGATATGACTTAAAAAAAAAAATCCAGCACAGGCAGTTAGCGATAAGCTTGTGAATTCTGGGGGCTCGAATAATGGCCTGTATCAAATTCGCCTCAAAATAATATCCCATCACCTTACACTCACCCCTATTTGCGGAGACCAGCAGCCACTCCACTATTACATACGCCCATTTAACCTGACCTCTCACTGGTGATTAGAGGTCTGTGAAGTGTGTGCTAGCGCGTGTGTGAGCGGCTTCTCTGCTTATGCTAATCACAGCCCCGCACACAGAATTAATTTGCAAATGTGTCATTACCCATCAGGCTGAGCAGCAATAACCCTGCAATTACACAACTCCGGGCTGGCCAGCTGAGCTCAGCACGTGCATGTGTTAAATGTATGCATGCACACATGGACGTCACTACAGGAAAATTCTGAAAAAGACTTGAAACTGTGGATTTTAGGACTGGAAGGTCAAATGGAGAAGTGTCAGACATGCACTGCAAAGAGGGGGAATCCTTGAAAACAAAATGTAAGAACTCCAATGTGACCACCTCTGTCACGAATGTTAGTAGTCAACTCGTCAACTACTATTTTGTGGGAAAACCCCCCCAAAAACGTAGTTTTCTGTTTTGGGCTGTTCACCTGAGGACCCAGGAGAACAGCTCTGAGGACCCAGGAGAGGACAGACCGCTCAGTTGACCGCGGCCCCCGCATTGCATCAACGCTTTGAGTATACATTTTCAGTTCACAACAGGACCCTGCGAGCGGTACTCAGAGAGGACAGAACGGACTCGCGCAGGACAGACGTAGGACCTAACTTCAGCGGACGTGTGATGAGCCGTGATGATCAGACTGAAGCAGGACGCATCACGCTGGTGAGTGTTGGCCGTGTATTATTGGTTAAACTGCATTTAACTAAAATTGTCTCCCGGACAAAACCTCTGGATCCAGCGCTGTGTTGATAAACAGTTAGTTGTATCGGAGCATTCCTCCAAAAAGGAATTTGGCGACACATCAACAATAAAAATTGCTGTCGACGCATTTTTATAGACGAAATCGCCGAATACGTCGAATAATCGTGGCAGCCCTCCAGAAGAGCCCCCTGCTGGTGCCCAGCAAAACAACTAAACAACTAAACAGCATTTCGGATTTATGTAGCTACAATCTGGAAGGATTGTAACTTCAATCCTTCCAGATTTAATGTACTGTAATTATTTATGCCTTGTGTGTTTTTAAAGCCTTGTGTGTTTTGTTCAGCAAAATAAGAAAGAATCAAGAAATACACTTGCCTTGCCTAGGAAGATGACAAAATAACTACAATGAACAAAATGATGATTAATTACTGTAATTGGCTATAGACATCGGGTGTTTGTCAATAGGAATATGTTTAGCAATCAAAGATCCATGTATCACACTTACAATAACGTCCTATTTTAATGAGTAGGTTTTCAGTGTGCACATACTACTGCATGTGTTTACAGTTTTTCAGCTCACTGTCAACAGGACTGAAAATAAGACTAATTGTGCATTTTCACACACCTCTGTCTCTTAGCAACAATATCCAAACAAATAACCCATCGCAGACCTTTAACAGCCACACAGTTTCCGATCACAGTTTACTGAATGTGTGAGTGTTCTTTCAACCACTTACCTGTGCACTCTGTGTCAAGGGAGCAGCAAGGGCAAAGATGAAAAGAAAAGGTTAAGGAGAAATTCCACTCAATAAAACATACAATGCTGAAACAGCTTGTATAAGCACAGTATTCACAAGAGAATAATCCAACACTCAGTGTAAAGTATGTCACACAGCTGTCACAAGTGGCCCCAGAGGCCTCAGAACTACCCAGAACTACCCCAGACCAGAGCTACAGACGCACCTTGTGGTGACAGCTGAGGTGACAACACAAATATTCTGACACACTGCACACTTTACCCAAACCACAACAAATCTTTATCTCAACGTCAAACACACAGATTAAGCCATAAGGACAATTGATATAAATTACAAGCAACAACACAAATAAATTTGTGATTACATTTGGACATTATGTTTTAGTATGGATAACACTTAACATGGCTTAACAATACAGTCTTCAAGAAGTTTCTCAGAAAATGCATAAAATCCCTTCTTTGAGAGTGACTTTTTAATACTCACAAAAGAGGCTTCACGCTGCACTTAGAATGCTGTCATTACATATTTCAAGTTGGTTTTCTTTGTAGATGGTAGCCAGCTCTAAACAGTCACATGACCAATAGCAGGGGAGAAGATGATTGGGGGGTGGGGGATGGGGGGGTCTATGGTTGGGGGGAGCTGAGGCTGACAAACTGATGTGCTGTCATATCATACCCTTCCCATAATGCCTTGCAGCACACCTGCTTTGGAGGACAGACAACAGAAGCTTCCCTGTCCGCTGCTCAGGGAACGCATCACGCCACACTTCTCTGCTCTGATGAGGCTTTTTATAGTTGCATGCCTCTCTTACCTGCACTCTCTAGTCCTTCATCTGTCTCTTTATCAAACAACAGATCTGCAACTCTGCATGTTATTAGACACACATGGAGGCATGCAAAAGGAAACATGAACCATAGATGAAAGGCACAGGAAATGGTTAAAAGCTCTGCTCATTTGATTAACAAATATATGCATGCATGTGCTGTGTACGCTGCCATGGCCTCGAGACAGGTGTGGGGAGTGGTGCACAGCCAGACCTCCACAAAGAGACGGAAACAGAGCCACCAGGTGGCACCCCCACAGGCAGCATGTCTACACAAACACAAGCAGCACACTCAAAGCATAGGACTCTGGTTAATATTTAATTGCAGATCCACTTGACAGCTTCCACTTTAAGAGCTGCTGGGAGTGTGTTAATGCTTGAATTAAGCTCTCCAGTGACATTCCCTCATTGGCCTGTTTGCCACATTCATCCTTGTCTACTGGACAGAGATGTTAACCCATTAGCTTACATCCAAAGAGAACAGAGCAAGTCACTTCATGACCTGACCTGCCTGAGGCAAAGAGTGAATCACAACTGTATGAAGCCACAACAGTCATTCTGACAGGTCTGGATCACCAGCACTTCCTCCAGGGCACTGCAGGGCCTGAGCTGACCTTCTCCACCCACTCCTGAGCCACTGAGCTATAACTCAATGACTGAACTGTCTTTTGTGACAACCTACAGTGCACATGTATTTACTGTATTCATTTGACCTACACTTATTTATAAAACCAGTTACCTTGTCAAGTTATCTTTTATATCATTAAACTATAGCTCAATAATTAAACAAGATGAAAATATAAAAAGTGTACTAGGCAATTTTTGTGGGATATTCAAACTGAAATATATTCCTATAATAAACCATATGTGTGTATGTGGTTTGTGAGTGGCTGCCTTGGCCTGTGTCAGGCCTCTGCTGTGTTCAGTAAGTGAGGCGTGCTAATAGTGCGTGTGCTCAGGTTTCACGCATCAGCACACAGTCGAAGAGACTTACCCGAGGTCACAGACTGTCAAGGCTCTCTTTGCCTCCTCCTCTTCACTGTGACTCAATCCTTTCTCTCCCCTCCCTAAATGCTTTACCTTTAGCCATTCTGTGGATTCCCTCTCCCCATGTCTTTGCAACGGCTCCTTCTCTCTTCTCTCTGCTCTAACTCTCCATCTTGTTCCTCCTCCCCAGGGAATTTCATCAGGCTCAGTCTTTTAGTATCTTTCATTTCTTTTACCTGTCAACAGAGGGGAGAATGTGCGAGCAACTCCCTAACAAAGGAAAAACACTGTCCTGTCATCTTGGAAAACGCTGCAGGGAGTTGGGGGTTGGGAAGGAGCGACACGAAAGAGAGAAGGATAGATAACTTGGATAGTGAGAAAAAATATGGTCATAATGGACACTGGTAGACTTATTTAAAAAATACATTAAACTAATGTGGAAAAAGTGCAAAGAAACCCATCATACATATGACCTTCAAGCCATCAGACAGCTGTGATCGCAGCCCTGAACAGCCTGGTTTTGCTCAAAGAGCATTGAGGATACAACTATAAACTGTGCCATTCTAATAGGCACCTCTCATTCTGGACAGAATATGTTTCTATCCCTATCATTATTCTGGGATTAGCTTGAGCATTAGTCTACCAGCAGCCCACAGCTGAAGCTGAGCAGACATCTTAGAACAATAATAAAAGACAAAGAGTTGATTGGATTAATCATCAGCAGAGATTTGATTTTTGAATTTATTATGTTGCTCATGAGCAGAAAGCAAAGACCTAATTGCAAGTGCAGACTACGGTATCCGGTACATGTCTAACAAGTAAATACATTCAAAAAGCGGGAGTCTTAATCAGAAGAAACGACAGCCAAAGCAGCAAACAATGTACAAAGATTTGAATGTGAGAGGAAAAATTAGGAGTATGACACAGAATGGATTTGGCCCAGGTTTAGTTCAGGCACCTGACCAAGCCCCGAGCCTGCACGGGCCGCCAAACAGCACCCAGCACCAACTCTGCAGTGATGCCAACATGGACACGCCACATACACATGCTACATATGCAGAGCTGGTGCTTGCCTTATAGGGGCCCTAAGCAGAAGTCAGCATAGGGGGCCCTACACCTAATTCTATTTCCCCAGAAACTTTCTCACTCATTATCCGAATCAGTTCATTTTGAATTTACTAACCGAGATAATGGACATGTTCACCATGACTATGCCAAAATTTGCATGTAGCTCAACTTCCATCCATCCATCCATTATCTACCCCTTAATCCATTTCTGGGTCGGGGGGGTGGCAGTCAGAGATGCCACCCAAGTCACATAGCAC